>VMBQ01004953.1:55923-72297 GCA_007657795.1 Dreissena rostriformis
ATGTAAAGTTTGTCATTAAAAATGTTAACATTATTATAACATGAAATTAATTGAATGTATTAAAAACTTTTAATAATAAAAGTGTTTGATGCTAAGTTATTATTGCAAAACAATGTAAAGTTTGTCATTAAAAATGTTAACATTATTATAACATGAAATTAATTGAATGTATTAAAAACTTTTAATAATAAAAGTGTTTGATGCTAAGTTATTATTGCAAAACAATTGAAGTTTTGCTGAATAGAAAAAGAAGAGCAAAATATGCATTAAACACACACACAACTTTAAAATCCATTGACATGATTCAATATTTTTTTTTAACATTTTTAAAGTTTTACAACAAAGATTAATAACGACAGATAATATGAGTACCTGAACTACTCAATGTTACAAGACATATTTCCATAGAAACAGATGCCCCCACATTCCACTCTTGTCTCAAAACTTCACTTATGTCACAAACAGGCTGTTCCTGGCAAAAGTTTATGGCAAAATATGACTTAACATCTAAGAGTGACCTTTAATGAGACTGAATCAGTCTTCTCAGGTGGTAAGCTATTTAAAAATTGCATGAAAACAAAGTTACAGTCTTCACGAGCTGTTTTATAGACAAATTTTACCTTTGACCTTTAAATGTAACCTTGACCTTTGACGTAGGGTGACAGTGCTACACACGATGTCGCCCTATGATGGTAAGCATTTGTTCCAAGTTATTAAAAAATTCATCAATATATGGCAAATATGTTGGTGAGACATGATTTTTGGGACCGACATCCAGACAAATGTAGAGACGGAAACTGTGACTGCTAAATGCAAACATTCTAATAAACATTTTCATGTTTGCATTTAGTTTTGTGACAATCTAATTAGCCTTCTGAGAGTTGGCTGGTTATTGCGCTTGGCTTCTATTTTATGCTTAATAACATTTTCAGACAGTTTGGTGAAAATCAGATGAAAACTTGATGAGTAAGAGTGCAGACATCGTCAAAGATTAATATTTGGAGAAATAAGGGGCCATAACTCCAAACTTTTTCAAAGATTTGGCTGGTTATTAAACTTGGCCTCCATTTTATGTTAATAAACATTTTCTGAAACTTTTGTGATGATCTGATGCAAATCGATTGACTTAGAGAGCTGAATAAAAAAAGTGTGGATGCACTGATGGACTGACAGTGCGTAAACTATATGCCTCCCTATGGAGGCATTAAAAGACCTTCATTCATGACACTTTACACACCTAGTGCTATGCTTTATATCAGTCAAACCTTAAGAAAACAAAGTGGAAAATAATGCATGAGCATACAGTATCTTTAAATGCAGCTGCTGTACAAAACAGATAATTTATGGAAACTCATGTAAGAGAAAAAAACACATTAGACGCGCTCTGAGAAAAGGTGGATTATTGCATGTGCGTTAAGTGTCGTCCCAGATTAACCTGTGCAGTCCGCACAGGCTAATCAAGGACGACACTTTCTGCTTTTATGATATTTTTCGTTAAAACTTTTTTTTAGCAAATATCCAGTTTAGATGGAAAGTGTCTTCCCTGATTAGCCTGTGCGGACTGCACAGGCAAATATGGGAGGACACTTTACGCACATGCATTTTACCCCCTTTACACACAGCTCGGCTCATATGAATGCTGTATGAGTACACATTATCTCCTCATTTTCTTTGCCTTCATTCTCTTCAGCTCCTCTTCTTCCCGGCGAATATCTTCCAAATCTTCCATCCGACCGATTTTGGCACTGAAAAGTACGTTACCACAAATGTAATTTTATTAAAAAATATTATTTGTTATGAAATGGGCTTTTCTCTAAAGTTGGGCCTCAAAATGTGGTTGCCATGGAAAAGATTATTGACATTTCAGTGCTTAATAAGTTTACATTAACAATGTACCACAGGCCAGACATATTATTTACAATATATTGTAACATACCAAATATAATAACTGCCTTGTGGTTTTAAAGAAGTTATCTTAAATTAAAGTGTGTATTAAAATATCTTGATCTAAGAGAATGTCTAGCTTGGAAAAGGGGTATAATGTTTGTGATTTTTTAAGAAAGGATGATAAATGCACATTTTCATATTCTCTGAGGCATTAAGTCACAAAACAGAACTTCAAATAAATGACCTTTGACCTTGATTTGTGACATTGGCCTTTTTGCTGAACAGCAATAAGAACTTATTGTGACACAGTATCAGGTAATGGGGATTATTAATCTGAAGTAAAAGTTAAATCCTCTAAACCATTTAAAAGTTACAGAAACGATATCTCAGAAACTTTGACCTTGAATTGTGACCTTGACCCTTTACAGAGGAACATGTGAGTTGCATGCTACACAATGTCTCGCAAAAATGTAACAATTAATGAGTGAAATCTAAAATGTATTACCTTTGATCTCGAATTGTGACTTTGACCTTTCACCCAAGAGCATGGAGTTTCTAAAGTAACATTGAAATCCTCCAAGGCTTGTCAAAGTTACAGAGCAGAAACAAAAATGTCTGACCTTGAGTTGTTACCGTGACTTACAGTCCAAAGAGCATGAGAGATTTATGTGAAATATCATCTGGTCCTGAGGAATAATTACCAAAAGCTATATTAAAATTCTTCCTGACATGTTGAAGCTACTGAGCAGAAACAACAATTTATGAAATTGACCTTAAATTGTGGCTTTGGCCATTAACCTAGGGGCATGGCATTTGTATTCCACATATTGTCTGGTCATTTGGGAACAATACTCTGAAGCTATATTAAAATCCTTAATATGTTACACATCAGAAACTAAAATTCATAATTTTTGACCTTGAATTGTGACCTTGACCTTTGAAAGAGGAGCAATGGAGCTCTTGGCAATACATATACTGGTCCGGGGGAATTATAATCTGAAGTTAAATTTGGTTTGAATTATAATCAGAAGTAATATTAAATTCCCCTAGAGATGTAAAAGTTACAGAGCAGACACAAAATTCACACTGCAAGGCCCACACACAGACACACCCCTGGACAGACAGTGCGACTACGATATGCCATGATTCAGGGGCCATAAAAAGCATCAAGATAATTACAACATGTTTGAAATCTATATTGGGAAGTCAAAGAAGCCTTCAATAACTATGAAGTCCAAGTCCAAGAAGCCTCCCATAATCCATGACTAACCTTCTAGCTTCCTCTTTCATGATTGAAGCAAAATTGGCCTCCATGTTGTCATCATCACTGTCCTCAAACTTATACCTGTAACGATCACATGGTGTAAACATATATTGGGTTTCAACATGGAGATCATTGAAGTTAAGTACACGATATTAAAAGTCACAAAGAAGACAGGCTTTTTGTTCCGTGTTTCAAAACAAACATGGCCACTGGATGCCGCAGTCTCAAATGATTCTCATTCTGGTGAAGCTTAAGTACAAACTGTGTTCGTTTTTTGTAAAATAGACCTATCGCCAAATAAGTCCCAAGATAAGTTTAATTCAAGTTCGCTACATGTGAAGTTTTCAGACTGGTCAATGCAAATAATAGCTCTTGACCGTTACCATCCACCATACCCCAACCTCAACTTTGTTGAAAAATCTGGTAAAAAAACAACAGAATATGATTATGACAGGATGAATAGAATGTCAGGAATATAATTATTACAGATAAGTTTATTTCTTTTATACCTTATGATAAAATATGGCATTTCTGCAGTGAAATAACAGCAGTGAAAAGAACAAAATTGTTCTTTTCACCGGTGAAAAGAACAAATTTTCGGAATTCCTTAATCTATTTTTAGATTATCATATCAAGATGTACTTCCCTTGTTTATATCCTTGTTTATATTTTTTTCTATGATCACAAGTGAAATAAAATCGATATTCCACCGAATCCAACACATTTTCTTTTAATTTTATGCTTTTTTTACCGTTTATTTACATTGTAAAAGAGTTAAACTGAAGAATTTTCCTAGAATAATGACGTCATTTTGTCAACAAAATGACGTCATTTCATCAACAAAATGACGTCATTTCATCAACAAAATGACGTTATTTCAATGTATTGAGGTACGCCAAGGGAGAGAGGGTCACTTTTCAGCGAAAGGGAAATTATTATTAATTATTTTCTTGAAAAAGGGGCATAAAAGAAACAGAAAATTTGTTCATGTCAGTGTAAGATCGTTTGTTATTTCACTCGTGATCATAGAAAAATAATATTTTCACTCGTGGCTGCGCCACTCGTGAAAATATATTTCTATGATCACTTGTGAAATAACAAACGATCTTACACTGACATGAACAAATATCCTCTATTTGTTTGACACTTAAATGTAAATCTCATCAAATCTCATGGCTCAGGTCATTTAAGTTTCTCTAAACAAACATAAATCTAACACAGAACAAGTTTCACTCTTTTCTGATATATTTCGCCTTAAAAGGCTTTTTCAAAGTTTGTAACGATATTAAAAGTCACAAAGAAGACAGGCTTTTTGTTCCGTGTTTCAAAACAAACATGGCCACTGGATGCCACAGTCTCAAATGATTCTCATTCTGGTGAAGCAAACATAAATCAGTGTTCAAAACTAACCAAGTATTCTTTATTACTAGGGGTTAACAAAAACTGTTCCAACTCCATTACAAAAGTCATAAAAATCAGCAGCTTTGCCATGCAAGCAGTTCATGTATCATTGCATGAAGAAAAAGTAATTGCCTATAACAATCTGAATAATCGAAGAAACATAAAGCAAGACCTAACAGTTATTTACACTTACAGGTTTGTAGAAAACTTAGATCATGTGAACAGGTCTTTACAAATGCACATTGCGCTTATATTTTTCATAGTTGATACTGATTTCAAATATTTAATTTAGGGTGACTAAGTAACAGTTTACAATATCTCTCATACTTTCGTTTGTCGTATCCAAAGATACTTCGTATATGTGCCGAGACATCCTCGGTTTCACCCCCATCATCAATGAAGTCATCATCCTCATCATACTCATCTTCTTCATCATCATAATCAGAAAACATCGGCTCTCCATCCATTTTACGTTTATCTACAATTAGAAATGTTATAAATATGGATTTTGTTTTTGGTATACCAACTTAAGAGCCATAATTAATTCCTCTAAAAATTCAATGCTCAATATTTTATATATGAAGAAATAGGCATAAAATGTCAAGATTATGTTGTTGTATCTTTTATGTCTTGTATATGTTATTTCCAAATAGTTTACACCAAAGTTACTCATTGTTATAAAATATTGATAATAAATCATATAACATGAAAATGTTTGCCTTCTCAGGTCTTAATAGCAAAGTCACAATATTTGTAAATACATGTTTTGACGAGATGTATGTAAAAATGTATGCCCCCTTCCCAAATTAATAAAATTAATATTAAATGGTTTTAATCTGGGTTCCCACAAATGTAGACATCAGCAATCAATAGCAAGGGCTGTTTGTAAAACATGCATGCCCCCCATATGGGCTGTCAGTTGTAGTAGCAGCCATTGTGTGAATACGTTTTTTGTGGTGGTGGTGGACATTTTACTGTGTCGAGTCACCGTGACCTTGACCTTGGTGGTGGTGGTGGTGGTGGTGGACATTTTACTGTGTCGAGTCTTCGTGACCTTGATCTTTAACCTAGTGACCTGATAATCAATAGGGGTCATCTGCCGGTCATGACCAATGTCCCTATGAAGTTTCGTGATCCCAGGCCTAAGCGTTCTTGAGTTATCATCCGGAAACCATTTTACTGCTTCAGGTCACTGTGACCTTGACCTTTGACCTAGTGACCTGAAAATCAATAGGGGTCATCTGCCGGTCATGACCAATGTCCCTATGAAGTTTCATGATCCCAGGCGTAAGCGTTCTTGAGTTATCATCCGGAAACCATTTTCCTATTTCCAGTCAACCATTTTACTGCTTCAGGTCACTGTGACCTTGACCTTTGACCTAGTGACCTGAAAATCAATAGGGGTCATCTGCCGGTCATGACCAATGTCCCTATGAAGTTTCATGATCCCAGGCATAAGCGTTCTTGAGTTATCATCCGGAAACCATTTTCCTATTTCCAGTCACTGTGACCTTGACCTGTGACCTTTGACCTAGTGACCTCAAAATCAATAGGGGTCATCTGCCAGTCATGATCAATGTACCTATGAAGTTTCGTGATCCTAGGCCTAAGCGTTCTTTAGTTATCATCCGGAAACCATCTGGTGGACGGACCGACACACCTACACACCGACATGTGCAAAGCAATATACCCCCCTCTTCTTCGAAGGGGGGCATAAAAATCACTATATGGCTAATGAAACTGGCTGGATAAAGCTTTTTAGTAAACACCATATACACCAGAAGTATTTACAGCTGTCAGTACCATAATCTATTCAATAATCAGGGGGAAAGAGTAATGTCCAGACAGTGTTTTAACACAATTGAAAGTCTGCTTCACGTATGTTTTATGGGTGTTAATGTTAATTTAATTAAATAGGTTAAAGTGACTTATTGTATCTATTTAAGTAATGTTTAAGTGTTATGAACCCCTGTGACATTGACCCTTCAGCTTTGACCTCAATATGGATAGGCTTCTTTCTTTCCTTCCAAGTAGCAATTCAAAACAATTTGCATGGTGGTATATCAAATCATTCTCTAGATATCCCGCAGAAACAAAAGGTCTACAGACTGACCTACCGACGGACAGACAGGTGCAAAAAATATACCCACACTTCTTCAAAGTGGGGCATTAATATTTACTGCAACATCAAAGTACATGAAAATGTTTATATGAAGGGAAACAAATTGTGAACAGATACCTAGTTTTGGGGTTGTTTTTTTAAACTGGCTCACGATCCTATCAAAAGGGTTCAAGCCTGGTTCTTCTTTGGCGACTCTTTTCCCTACCCCAGCAGGTTGGCATGCAATGACCCTCTCACTTTCAACATCGTATTTTTTCCCAGAGTTTGATGGCTTTTGAACACTGCTGAGTCCTGAAGGTTTCTTTGAGCTTGTCTGATTACCTTTCACATCCGACTTCCCTATCATGTTACCTTTCACATCTGACTTCCCTATAAGTGCACTTTTTAGCACGCTTGAGTCACCCTTAGATGCAGGCGCCAGTTCAGGTTTCACTTGTTTGCGGACGTCTGCTTGTTCTTCCGCCCTTCGTCTCCGATGATCCTCGGCCCTGTTACGACGCTCAATTTCCTCTTGAGTCATCGGTCTCTCTTCTATTTTCTTTGGTTTGATTAGCTTCAGTGGCTCATTCAGCGGGACCTCTTTACTTTTTTGTGCCGCCAGTTTCAGCAAATCTTCGAATTTTGGTGGAGGTGGCTGAAACTGAGCTCGGCGTACGATGCCGCTCTTTTTCAATTTCCTCTGTTCTTTTGGGTCATTACCTGAAAAATTTGATTTATAGTCATTCCTCATCAGTGATTTCATCTTTTCTGCTTTTGACTGGTGCTGGTTTGGACCGGAATTAGTTTTTTTGTGCCTATCTTTAAGCTGACTAAAACTCTTCTTGTGGAGGTCATTTTTGTTGTTTGGAGATCGTTTTGAAGACTTCCCTTTGTCAGGCTTATCTTCAAATTTGTAATTTGACAGCTTTTCATCAATCTTTTTCTTGATTGACTTCATGTCCACACATCCTGCATCCTGCAATGAAGAGTTGAAACTCATGTCCATGCCGCCTGCTGGGATATCGTCATCAGAGTCGTAGTCATCCTTCACTGTACTTTTAGATTTCACTTTGTGAGCCATCTTATCGGAGATCCTGTCTGTGTCCCCTGAAAAATTGGTTTCATTGCAAAGATTATGAATTGTGAAAGTCAAAGTGGTAAACAAATACTGGTGAATGCATCATGAAAAAAAAAACTTATATTATTTTGTTGGTTTTATGTGAATGGTTATCAGTAAAGCTAATTTTTTTTCCTGACCTTTGACCTTGAAGAATGACCTTGACCTTTCACCACTCAAAATGTGCAGCTCGATGAAATACACATGCATGACAAATATCAAGTTGCTATGATCAATTTTGCAAAAGTTATGACCGATTTTCGAAACCTAAACACAAGTGTGATTGAATTTCAGAAGAACAGACAGACAGACGGACGGACAGTGCTATCACTATATGCCACCCTACCGGGGGCATAAAAATTCAAATGCTTCACCTGCAATAGTCACAGATATGAAAGACAACATTTTTTTATTAATACAAATGCAATCAAAATGTCGCCGTGGTGTCATGAATAATTTTCCGCCTAGCGACCAGGAAGTACAATCCCTATTGTGAGAGCGTTCTTAAGATTGCCCAAAAAGACAACAAGTAATTGTAATACCCAGGAAATGGAATCAAGAGAATCTTAATAGGCTAACTGAGTTTGGCCTGATTGCTTTGAAAGCCCTTAGCCTAAGGACTTTCAATGCAAACAGGTTAAACTAAGTGGGTTAAAACTAACAGCCTTTTACTCCCTCAGACCCGATCGTTTGCCGTGCTTCTTGTGTGGTTTATCAATGCAATCAGGCTAAACTTTAAATATGTTAAAACTAACAAACTTATACTCCGTTTCACCAGATCGTTTGCCGCGCTCCCTGTGTGGTCTATTGCTGGCCTACCTTATCGTTTGCCGCGCTCCCTGAGTGGTCTATTTTTTCGGCCTACCTGATTGTTTGCAGGGCTCCCTGTGTGGTCTATTGCTGGCCTACCTCATCGTTTGCCGCGCTCCCTGTGTGGTCTATTGCTGGCCTACCTCATCGTTTGCCACGCTCCCTGTGTGGTCTATTGCTGGCCTACCTCATCGTTTGCCGCGATCCCTGTGTGGTCTATTGCTGGCCTACCTCATCATTTGCTGCGCTCCCTGTGTACTATATTGCTGGCCTACCTGATTGTTTGCCGCGCTCCCTGAGTGGTCCATTTCTGGCCTACCTGATTGTTTGCCGCGCTCCCTGTGTGGACTATTGCTGGCCTACCTGATTGTTTGTCGCGCTCCCTGTGTGGTCTATTGATGGCCTACCTGATCATTTGCCACGTTCCCTGTGTGGTCTATTGCTGGCCTACCTCATCGTTTGCCGCGCTCCCTGTGTGGTCTATTGCTGGCCTACCTCATCGTTTGCCGCGCTCCCTGTGTGGTCTATTGCTGGCCTACCTCATCGTTTGCCGCGCTCCCTGTGTGGTCTATTGCTGGCCTACCTGATCGTTTGCCGCGCTCCCTGTGTGGTCTATTGCTGGCCTACCTGATCGTTTGCCGCGCTCCCTGTGTGGTCTATTGCTGGCCTACCTGATCGTTTGCCGCGCTCCCTGTGTGGTCTATTGCTGGCCTACCTGATCGTTTGCCGCGCTCCCTGTGTGGTCTATTGCTGGCCTACCTGATCGTTTGCCGCGCTCCCTGTGTGGTCTATTGCTGGCCTACCTGATCGTTTGCCGCGCTCCCTGTGTGGTCTATTGCTGGCCTACCTGATCGTTTGCCGCGCTCCCTGTGTGGTCTATTGCTGGCCTACCTGATCGTTTGCCGCGCTCCCTGTGTGGTCTATTGCTGGCCTACCTGATCGTTTGCCGCGCTCCCTGTGTGGTCTATTGCTGGCCTACCTGATCGTTTGCCGCGCTCCCTGTGTGGTCTATTGCTGGCCTACCTGATCGTTTGCCGCGCTCCCTGTGTGGTCTATTGCTGGCCTACCTGATCGTTTGCCGCGCTCCCTGTGTGGTCTATTGCTGGCCTACCTGATCGTTTGCCGCGCTCCCTGTGTGGTCTATTGCTGGCCTACCTGATCGTTTGCCGCGCTCCCTGTGTGGTCTATTGCTGGCCTACCTGATCGTTTGCCGCGCTCCCTGTGTGGTCTATTGCTGGCCTACCTGATCGTTTGCCGCGCTCCCTGTGTGGTCTATTGCTGGCCTACCTGATCGTTTGCCGCGCTCCCTGTGTGGTCTATTGCTGGCCTACCTGATCGTTTGCCGCGCTCCCTGTGTGGTCTATTGCTGGCCTACCTGATCGTTTGCCGCGCTCCCTGTGTGGTCTATTGCTGGCCTACCTGATCGTTTGCCGCGCTCCCTGTGTGGTCTATTGCTGGCCTACCTGATCGTTTGCCGCGCTCCCTGTGTGGTCTATTGCTGGCCTACCTGATCGTTTGCCGCGCTCCCTGTGTGGTCTATTGCTGGCCTACCTGATCGTTTGCCGCGCTCCCTGTGTGGTCTATTGCTGGCCTACCTGATCGTTTGCCGCGCTCCCTGTGTGGTCTATTGCTGGCCTACCTGATCGTTTGCCGCGCTCCCTGTGTGGTCTATTGCTGGCCTACCTGATCGTTTGCCGCGCTCCCTGTGTGGTCTATTGCTGGCCTACCTGATCGTTTGCCGCGCTCCCTGTGTGGTCTATTGCTGGCCTACCTGATCGTTTGCCGCGCTCCCTGTGTGGTCTATTGCTGGCCTACCTGATTGTTTGCCGCGCTCCCTGTGTGGTCTATTGCTGGCCTACCGGATTGTTTGCTGCGCTCCCTGTGTGGTCTATTGCTGGCCTACCTCAGCGTTTGCGGCACTCCCTGTGTGGTCTATTGCTGGCCTACCTGATTGTTTGCCGAGCTCCCTGTGTGGTCTATTACCTGATCGTTTGCCGCGCTCCTTGTGTGGTCTCTTGCTGGCCTTCTCCTCCTCCAGTTTGCGCATCATACGCTCCTTCTTCTCCTGCATCATGGCAAGTATGCGCGCCTTCTTGTCAGCGTCTGTCTCTGAGTCCCCCACAACACCTGTAATATCCAGCAGCAATTATGTCTACACATTGACATTTATTTAACTTGCCAACATTAACAGGACACTGACCTTTCTAAATTTGATCCTCGCTCTGTGAAAAGGAGGTTTAATGCATGTGCCTAAAGTGTCTTCCCAGATTGGCCTGTGCAGTTCGCACAGGCTAATCAGGGAAGACACTTTCTGCCTAAAGTTGATTTTTGCTAAGAAGACTTTCTTTAAACAAAAATATCATAAAAGCGCAAAGTGTTGTCCCTGATTAGCCTGTGCAAACTGCAAAGGATAATCTGGGACGACACTTTAAGCACATGCATAGAACCCCCTTTTACATGTATAAGTACCGTAAAGGGGAATACATTAACTTTCGACCTAGAATCAGGTAAAAGAGATAAAACATAAAAGAATATCTCACCAATTTACTGTTATGTTAAGTTGCCATTTATCTCGTCAAAAAAGGGCACGAATAAAAATCAGTGACAGTTGCTTTATTATCAGGGCCCTTGCTAAACTTTGGGGGATTGGGGCCGGGGCCCTTAGAGGGGGGAATTTTCGCGTTGTTTTGGGCGAAAAGGGGAATTTTACTTTTAGAAGATATTTTCACCGACCATTAAACACTTAAATTGCTGTATTTTAATGTAATTTACATAAAATATACATTTAATCACAGGTTAATAGCACGATACCAGCTGGCAACATAGGTATAAAAGTAACAAAAATAAATAAAAAAATCTTTTTTTTAGGGGGTGATTTTTAGTTGAAATAGTGGAAAAAAAGTATACTATTTTAAGGGGGGAATGGGGCCGAATTTCGGCCCCAAAAATGGCCAAACGAGGACCCTTATAAGGCTTATTATATACAAAATATTCAAGCATGTTTTTATGTTAATAGGGTTCATGAGTAAATGGTTAATATTGGCCAGCTATACAACAGTTAAAGCTTGACATAAACTATTAAAGCGATGGAAATAAAGCTTCAATTGTTATAGGCATTCTCAGCATTGTGTAGGTCAGTATTGCAAGTTGAGACTAAATTCGTGATTTTTAACATTAGGGCCAGCAAATCTTTTTGTATTAAACAATGTTCAGAAAAATAAAGCATCCATGGATTTCTTTTGCCAAGAATGATTAATTTTTCCAACTTGCAATAAAAATGGCTCCTAAGTCAGTAGTGCAAAATCCTAAATTATAATTTGGAAATGCTATATGCTATTTGAAACCAAATTTTATTGTTAATGAATGGAAACAGAAAATGGTAACAGTCACTGCATAACTTTCCGCATAGATGTTTTAACTAAACAAACGTAAAGAAATAATCCTGAGCTGATTGGTACTATTTGAGTACACAGTAACACCCTCTTACTACATTTTTTGCTACACAATATGAACGCATTTGAAGTTGTGTCAAGATTCATAGTTATTTTAAAATGAACGGAACAGTAGACATTTCTGCTACAATAGTTCATTACTTCCTGTAATTGCTATCCAGGATGAACAATATGTATAAACATATGTACCTTGTCTATATTTCTCTAGGGGAATTACAGGTTTATCTTCTGTTTTCTTCTGGTTGGCCTCTAGATTCTCAAGCTGTTGGGCCTTTTCTTTCATACTGTACACCTGTTTTCGCAACTCTTCAAGACTTAAATCCGTTGGTGCTTTCACCTTTTTAGAACTACTAGCTGAGTTTTTATCAGTGCCAGAACTATGAGTTCTAGAATCAGAAGACCTTTCACTTGATTTATCTGGATTTATATCTCTTGAGTGTTGGTCACTCGAAGACTTTTTACTGGAATGTTTATCATTAGAGTATTTTTCACTTGAGTGTCTGTCACTAGAATTTTTATGTTTATCACTGGAGTTTTTATCACATGAAAATCTTTCACTAGAATGTTTATCACTTGAGTGTCTATCTGTAGTGGGTTTACCACTTGAGTGTCTATCTGTAGTTTGTTTATCACTTGAGTGTTTACCACTAGAATGTTTATCACTAGAATGTCTATCTGTAGTTTGTTTATCACTTGAGTGTTTATCAGTAGTTTGTTTATCACTTGAGCTTTTACCACTTGAATGTCTATCACTAGAGTGATTGTTACTAGAATTTCTACTTGAGGAAGAGTGCTTGTCACTGGATGACTGAGTCTGTTGTTTCCCAACCCTGTTATCATTACTATCCAGTTTATGTTTTTCATGTTTGTGGTAACTTTCTTGCTTATCATGCGCTTTCTCCGAAGTTAGGCCCTTGTCTGATTGTACCGATGAACTTCTTTGACTGCCTGACTTGTCTGAATCATCATCACTCCCAAGATCTTTCATAAGATTCTCAATTTTGGTTTTCTTTGGTATTTGGAAGCGTTTGCGTTCTTTTTCATTTTGTTGAGCATACGATCTCGAACCATCATTTGATACACCTTTTTCTGGAAAATGGATCTAATAAATAGTTTTCTACACAAGTATCAGGTTTAACTGAATAATTTCTCAAGATGAATGGAACTATTATACAATTTGACATTCAGAAAACAATATTAAATGAGCCGATCTCTGTGAAAATCAAGCTTTATGCATGTGTGCAGACTGCAGAGGCTAACCCTTTGAATGCTGGGAAATTTGTCGTCTGCTAAAATGTTGTCTGCTAAATTTCTAAAATTAGCATTTTCTTTGATTTTTTTTCAAAGAATACTATCAGAATAGCAAACAGTTTGGATCCTGATGAGACGCCACGTTCTGTGGCGTTTCATCTGGATCTAAACTGTTTGCAAAGGCCTTCAAAATCCGGTTCCAGCGCTCAAAGGGCTAATCAGGGATGACCCTTTCTGCTATTATGGAATGTTTTGTTTAAAAAGTCTCTTATAAACAAAAATCCAGTCTATGCAAAAAAAGTCGTCAATGGTACTTTACTTACACTAATTAAGACCGGTTTTCCCAGAGCCAAGCTCGAATATACTTGAACGACAATTTGTGACAAGAGTATTTAATGTTAAACAGTGAGTCGCTTACTACTTGTTTAAGGACAAGAAAAATTAACCATTGTATATGTAATGGTTCCGTTAAAAAGTTGTTCATACTTACAACCTAAATGTAAACTTCAATTAGTTTAAGATTTTAAAGAGAATTTCCTACCATTATCTGGATGACTTGCATTCATTAACTTTTGAACCACTTCAGATCTCTTTGTTTTATCCCGTTTCTCCTTCTTCGGAGCTGATAAGTCTGTTGAATATCCATGGTACTTTCCCTACCAAAAGTAAAAATAAAATAAAATGAACTAAACAAGAGTCACTGTGTCATGTGATGATGGTAGTTTAAATAAAGTTGAACAAACCAATTGGATAAAAAAAAATCATAATTTAAATAATAATAAACTATATAGTGTTAACAAGGTTTTACTATAGCCATGTAAGGAAAAATGCCCTGCCCCCTGGCGGCCACATTTTTTCAACACACAGAACCATTTTCGAAGATATCATTAGAACAAATGTTTTGACTAAGTATCATGAAGATTGGATAATAAATGTGACTTTTAAGAGTAAACAAGGTTTTACTAGAGCCATATAAGGAAAACTGCCCCGCCCCCTGGTGGCCATGAATCTTTTGACATATTTAATAGAAATGTTTTCAAGAAATGTGATGTATAAAATGTTACACGATTCTTTTTATGACACTGTTCCACTACCACTAGTATCAGGATGATAATCTAAGGCTTTTACCTTTTTTTTGGATAAAATTGTTGAAAACATGTGTTATTTCCAGTACCGCAGAGGTGGAAGTGTTAAAACAAAGCTTCAACACATTGCATGATTTTTTTTGGAAAAGACAGAAAAGGAAAAGCGGGAGAAGCACAAATAATTGGTAATGACTCAAAATTGCCAAGGATCCCATTGTGTCAATTACTCTTGTTTTAGGATTTCTTAATTAATTGGCATGACAGCAGGACAATAGTATACTTTCAAAAAAGATTGTCACATTAAACAAGGGATACATCTTTCGAAATTTGAATATAATAATATCCAATGAACAATAACACTAAAATGCCTCACACTAAAATGCCCGAGTTCACAACAAAAAAGAAATTGATCTGGCTAAGCATGACGATGTAAGGTGCCAGGTGGTTTGGAAACCATTTATTTAATTTAGAAGAACAATATAGAAGAGACCTGACATCATACCTTTTTGGATATTTCTTGATTTTTGTTGGCTAGCGAGAGAATATCATTGAAATCCATTTCTGCTTATATAATTTGGCAAAATAAGAAGATAATTCTGGAAAACAGCGTAGATGTAACCGATAACGTCAATTCGACTAGCGTCTGACAGAACTTGATCAAAATATCAGCAATCGTTTTAAATGTCGTAAAAATAAAAGGATGTAATTTCGATATTATTTTTGATAGCTATACCATCATATTTTATAAAACATATTTAAAAGATGTCAATGATGTTTCCAATCATTAACAGTTCTTTTTCTGTCGCAGAAAGTGGAAAATAGCATATTATGTATTTGTCGTAAGCAGTAGACTCATTTTTGGTACCGTAAAATTTCCAAAAAAGGAAAACACGTGAACTCATAAACTCAGAAACAACTAAGAATGCTACGAAAAACCACATTAACGACAGTCGAAGAACACGCTAACATCAGAAAACGGAAAATACCCATTCGTAAACAAATTACCCCGTTAGGTGATAAAAAACCCAAAGAAGATACTGAGACCGAGTTAGAGAGCTTAGTAATTGGAAGTGAAGTTCAGATTTTGGAAGAATTAGAGAAAGTTGCAAATGTAAGTATAGCTCACTAGAATATCTGAACTTTTAAATACTTTTATCAAAACCTTTAAAAATACATAATGAAGCCTGGATATTCAATTGGTTACGATCCTGATGGTTAATGAACAATTCCGTCAGTAGTTACCAAATTAGGAGACATTCACAGGTGCCTGGAAACACCGAATTCCACTTTTCACCGAATTCCACTTTTCACCAAATTACAACCAAGTACCAAATATCATTACCGAATTACACTATACTTCAACCAAAATTAACTGACATGNAAAAAAAAAAAATTTTTGAGGGGGTGATTTTTAGTTGAAATAGGGGAAAAAAGTATACTTTTTAAGGGGGGAATGGGGCCGAATTTCGGCCCCAAAAACGGCCAAACGAGGACCCTTATAACTTATATAATAAGCCTTATAAGTTATAAGGCTTATTATATACAAAATTCAAGCATGTTTTTATGTTAATAGGGTTCATGGGTAAATGGTTAATATTGGCCAGCTATACAACAGTTAAAGCTTGACATAAACTATTAAAGCGATGGAAATAGAGCTTCAACTGTTATAGGCATTCTCAGCATTGTGTAGGTCAGTATTGTAAGTTGAGACGAAATTCGTGATTTTTAACGTAAGGGCCAGAAAATCTTTTTGTATTAAACAATGTTCAGAAAATAAAGCATCCATGGATTTCTTTTGCCAAGAATGATTTTAATTTTTCCAACTTGCAATAAAAATGGCCCCTAAGTCAGTAGTGCAAAACCCTAAATTATAATTTGGAAATGCTATATGCTATTTGAAACCAAATTTTATTGTTAATGAATGTAAACAGAAAATGGTAACAGTCACTGCATAACTTTCCACATAGATGTTTTAACTAAACAAACGTAAAGAAATAATCCTGAGC
>VMBQ01004954.1:0-44014 GCA_007657795.1 Dreissena rostriformis
TATATATATATATTCTTCTAATAAAAGTAAAAACATGTGTCTGGGATTTTAAATATATATTGATATAGCCAATGCGTTTCGCATATATATATATAAAAAGTCGAGCTAAAAATTGTAATCCGAAAAGCATTGCCTAGTTGTATTGTTCATGAAAGGTTAACAAATTATAGCCACAATACTTTATATCTTTTATATCCTTTATACTGATTAAAAGCATGCGAAAGTAAGACTTAATGTACATCACATTATTCTTCCTCTGGAAAAGCGTGGGTTTTAATATTTGATTGCTGAATACAAACTAAGTGCACTTAGTGCAGAGAACCCTGCAATTTTTACTTTTGGTTAAAAAGTTGGTATAGCATTTGTTTTCAATGTGGAAATGTTTTCACTAAATTAATAACAAGGCATTTACGTTGTATCTACAGCACTTCTATGGTTGAGATAGGTCAGTATTGATTTGTGATATGTACAGTTATCGCATACACCTTCATGTGGAAGGTGTATATTCAGCTGCCTGAGCTCTGATTGGCTGATACAATTACCAAGAAGAATGTGATTGACAGCTGGCATCATGTCAGTTGTAAGCAAAGTCAATAGAGAATGGTGTCAAAGGTGACACTTGCAATTAAGTAAAACTGTTAAACGAAGATGTTGAGCAAGTGGGCTTTGTGATGTACAATAAAGGCACAGAAATCTGGACCAAACTTGATTTAGTTATGAATGTCGGATTCTACAGAAAATTAAAAAAAGTGAAAAAAAAATGGGGTCCTAGGCCGACTTGGACATCACAAAATAAGGGATGGCAATATAGTGGATCTGCAGTGTATTTAACACACAAAACACATGAATGTCTTAAATATATTTGTACAATATGCCAATAAAAGTTAATATAATTTAGTAGCATATATTTAACAAATGTGTAAATACACAAATTTAGAAGAAACTGAATAGTCAAATATTCTTGTAAAGAAATTAATGGATGCTGTTGTACAAAATAACAATTAAATGCTCACAATTCAGTGCTAGAGCACTTTGATAAATTGGATTCAAATAATGCGCCTTAATTTTCTGCGGGGAATTATGAAAGCTCTTACACGACCAAGATTTCCATTAGTGTCTTCAAACAAGGGGATATTAAATCATCGTTAGCAGAACAGAATTTAAATTGCAGGGATGATTTATAAGAACATTCATTGCAATTACTAAACTCTGTTTTTGTGAAATTCAAAATGAACGGAACTGCTGTTACTTTCTTGCATACAATTTTGTATTTTGTTAGACGATACCGCTCAAATGCCTTTGTTGTGCAGAATGAAATGACTTGAAATCCATATCTCAGCAAAAATCAATTATGGTGTGATCTAAATCAAGACATGTCATTTAAATACGATTATAGCTGTTGGCTTTTACAGACAAATATTAAAGCAGGCACAATATTGCACATGTGAGAGCCTAAGACTGATACTGAGACATTTCATTTCCTGGATTAAACCAGTACTTGGTGCCTTAAGCAGATATCTCGAGAACGCTCCCAGACTGGGTATCGAGCCCAGGACTTGACCACCAAAAGGCTGATTCGATTATGCAAGGATGGAGTATACCCTACCTTTCCAGCGAATTTTTTTGTCCAATTGGGAAAAGTACCCGTACCGGTCCAATTGGGAAAAATCGAGTCGTGAAAACCTCAAATTGGGAAATTGGTGTATTTAATTTTTTGCTCCCTAATACTTTAAAATTGATAACTAAGTTTTTTCAAGCTGTCAATATTATATTTACCTAGGTTCCAGCCATAGAGCTGCAAAGGGAAACTAACTAAANAGTGTCGTCCCAGATTAGCCTGTGCAGTCTGCACAGGCTAATCAGGGACAACACTTTCCGTCTAAATTGGATTTTTTACAAGAAAATTCTTCCTTCAAATGAAAAATACAATACAATCATATAGTGTCGTCCCTTATAAGCCAGTTTGAGTTAATGATGAAAATTTAAGGTAAATTAAAAAAGATAAAAATCAGAACCAAAAAAAAGTTGGCCAAACCACCTTTGGCACATCTTTGCCCTTGATCGAATTGTAATATCTGTAAGTTATTTGAGAACAAACATTTCTAGAAGAATATTATTTCTTAAAGCCCCATAAACACTCAAAATCAACCAATATTTTGTAAAATAATTCGTAAAATAAAGTTAAGCCTTAAAAAATCCGTTTTCTTGTAGCAATAGCCAAAGTTTTCTCATAAATGTTCGGATATTGTCGTGGGAAATTAAAATTGAATATATTGTCCCACAAAAAATAAAAACGAGCATTTTGTATCTCATTGAATCTATTGTTATCAGACCACATCTTGCGATGAAATTTTGGCTATTGCTATAAGGAACACTGATTTTGTTATGGGTTGACTTTATTTCACGAAATACTTTACGAAATATTTGTTGATTTTGAGTGTTAATTGGGCTTTAAATATTTTATGATCATGAGCTGTTCCCTGGATTTCAGTGCCATGTTACAAGCGTGTTAAGCAAGTGGACACCAACGAAATGGAGCAGGGAAAGTGATAGAAGAGAATGACGAGGATAACGGATGGGTCGACACGCATCAATATGCAGGTGAATGTATAAGTCACACTCTGGTAAAACAGGGCTCAATGTATGTGTGTAAAGTGTCGTTTCAGATTAGCCTGTGCAGTCCGCACAGGCTAATCAGGGACAACACTCTTCGCTCTTAGGATATTCTTCGTTCATAGTTATTCTCTTCTTTGTGCAAATCCAGTTTAGGCGGAAAGTGTTGTCGCTGATTAGCCTGTGCGGACTGCGCGGGTTAATGTGGTACAACACTTTCTGCACGTGCATTAAACCCCATTTTCCCAGAACGAGGCTCATATATTACAGGGGTCAAGCTAGACTCCAATTTTTGGGAGAAGTGACTTCTCCCTGACACTAATATAGGGAGAAGTGAGGAGTCTTTAGGGAGAAGTGGAGAGATTCTGACACAAGGGTTTGCGTGTAGGGCGTAACAACACAAATATGTGTATCACATTATTGCAGTATACCACTGTAGTACACAAACTATTTATTTTGTGTATCTAAATATTTCCAGCACTTCTAATTAACCAAGTAATAAAAGACAGATAAATAACCATAATTTAACTAGCTCTATATTCAATCAATTTTGATGTAAATATATATGATATTACAAAGACTAAAGTATTTCAAAGATAATATGTTTATGAAGCAGTAGCCAACATGACACAAAATATGAAATATGTATTATTTACATTCAATTATATTAAATTTAATTAAATTGACCATCAAGTAAAAAGAAAACAAACAATTCCACACACAAACAACAGACAATTTTTTTTATATATATATATATTTGATTTTATTTTATTTATTTTTTGGTGGGGGGGGGGGGTATTTATGTTGCATAAATTTAATTTTAATATCTTTTTTTTTATCTTTACAAAACATACTATATACCTTGCAATCATAGTTCCAATTGAAACAACAATAACAAGAACGTGCAAATATAATTCCAGTTGAAACAAGAATAAAACCAGTTAAATACACAAGTCTTTGACAATCACAACTGTGTTTACCGAAATGACATCAATTAAACCTATCCCAAAAAAACTGCACGCTGTTAACACCTGTCACTGCTTGTCGGTAGACATAAAAGGTCTTTGAAGTCGGGGCCAGTCAAAACTGTAAATTTGTAACACGCTGAGCACGTGGCATTTCAAAACAAAAGGCATTTGCCATGTGTGAAAATTGTCGGACTTTTTTTTACTGCACTACATAATTCGGATTTGAGGAAATAAATTGTGTTTGTTGGAATTTGAATGGGAGCTTGCTTTACAGGTATTGTTGTGTTTACAATCCGAGTTCTTGATACAGAAATTGAATGATCATGACCAAGATAATACGTATTAAGAATCATCATTATTGGGTACATACGTTAATTGTTCGCAGAATTCGTCGGCATCAACTCATCTTTCCAGTCCGGGACCATTTTAAGGCATCTACTACTCGCGAAAAGCAAGTTTTCACGGTTTGAAAAAACGGACAAAACAGGCGTGGTGCATAACATATTCATACCTGTCTACCAAGAGCAGATACCAATTAATACATAGAGACCGACATTCTTTTAATCCACATTGATTTCGGGACAATAATTGCGATAATTGACATCAATTAACAAAGTATCTCGTCTGGCGCCATGTTTTCGTTTAGCCGAAATGGAGTTTGTAACCCATGCTCTGAATGGTCAAGAGAGATTCCTGCCAAAAACCCGTATAATTATCATATAATACTAGTAAGATTTTTTCCTTCTTTCTAAAGTACCCTATAAAGACATTTTCCTAATCGAGGAAAAAATCCAAAATTCCAAATTGCTGTCCAAAACTTTCCTAACAGGAAGGAAAGTCGCATAAATAAAGTTCCGAAAGCGCATGCATAAATAAAGTTCCGAAAGCGCATTATCTGTAAGTGAACAAATTCAAATTACCGTAGCAATGAATGTGAACATTTGAGTAAACTAAGGCATGTTAAAGNTTTTCCTTTTCAAGAAAGTTAACCTCCTTTAAATGAAAAATTCCATACAAGCGGACAGTGTCATCCCTGATTAGCCTGTGCAGACTGCACAGGCTAATCTGGGATGACACTTTGCGCAAATGCATAAAGCCCATTTTTCCAGTCGTATACGTACCACGTGAGCCACACCTGCAGGGAGTATCGTCTTGACGACCACGCCCGTACTACGTCCTCCAATTATACCGAAACCCAGCCCAGTGCCGTCGTTGATAAGGTCAATAACTTCAATCTGTGTCCATTCTGTGTTCAACTGAAAAATATACAACGGGTAAACTTTTCATAGCTGTTATGTAATAAATCAAGTGCATCAATAGCAGTCATTTTTAATGTCCATTGCTCTGTGAAAATGGGGCTTTATGCAAGTGCGTAGAGTATTGTCCCAGATCAGCCTGTGCAGTGTACACAGGCTAATCAGAGATGACATTTTGTGCATAGACTGGAATTTCGTTTACAAGAGACTTTCTTTTAACGAAAATTCCATACAAGCAAAAAGTGTCATCCCTGATAAGCTTGTGCGGACTGCATAGGCTAATCTTGGAAGGCACTTTACGCACATGCACAAAGTCCCATGTTCCCAGAGGGCTGCTCACCTTAACCCTTTGAGCGCTGGAACCGGATTTTGAAGGCCTTTGCAAACAGTTTGGATCCAGATGAGACGCCACAGAACGTGGCGTCTCATCAGGATCCAAACTGTTTGCTATTCTGATAGTGGTCTTAGAAAAAAAAATCGAAGAAAATGCTAATTTTAGAAAATCAGCAGACGAATTTTAGCAGACGACAAATTTCCCAGCATGCAAAGGGTAAAAAAAGCCTTTATGCACGAAATCTAGTGCAACAATAGCAGCCATATTTTATGATTGGCTCATAACTTTATCTTTTCAAAACCAGCACAAAGCACTTTCCGCCAAAAAACAACAACAGTACATTTATTATTGTAATTCACTACAGAGCATTTGCATTGCATTAATATGGAATCCCACAACAGTCGTGACAGTAAACCAATTTACATTTTAGACTCAATATGAGAATATATAAATTACCCATGTGACAAAAATGTTATATATATGGTAATGGGGCACTGGGCTATCATGGTAACACAGCGCAGGCTGCTGCTCTTGACAGTTTCCGTCTGGAGAATGTGTTTTAAATGTAACAACAGACTTGACGTTCTCAGGTCTTCATTCTGTCTAGTAATGTTATAAAGTTAACAGTGCTGTTACGTTAAATAAATGATTTCATGAAGACTCAGTTATTTTTCCACAATTCTGTTATTCGCTGGAAACAAAAAAAATCAAAGGTTCATATGAGCTGCCTTCTGGGAAAACTGGGCTTCATGCTATGTGCATAACGTAACTGCACAGGCCAATCAGGGACGACACTTCCTTCTTAACTGGATTTTCGCTAAGAAGGCACTTCCTTAAAAATATCATTTCAACAGAAAGTGTTGTCCCTGATTAGCCTGTGCAGACTGCACAGCCTAATCTGGGACAATATTTAATGCACATGCATGAAGCCCTGATTTCCAAGAGCGCGGCTCATAAATATGTTTCATGTTCCAAACAAAACTGGTTATTCAAGGAAAGTCAGGAAAACAAGATATATTACCACGTCTTTAGCCATTGCATGATATTACAGTATCATAAACATTATCGTAAAGGGAAACAGCATACTGTTCTCTCTGGTGCTCCAGTCTACAATATACTCATTAGCCCTTTGCGAGCTGGGAAATTTGTCGTCTGCTGAAATGTCGTCTGCTGAATTTCTAAAATTAGCATTTTCTTCAAAAAAATAATCAAAGAATACTATCAGAATAGCAAACAGTTTGGATCCTGATGAGACGCCACATTCTGTGTTGTCTCATCTGGATCCAAACTGTTTGCAAAGGCCTTTAAAATTCGGTTCCAGCACTGAAAGAGTTAGTCTTAATGTTGGGGTAAGGAACAATGCAATATTCATAATTAGTTGATGCAACTCTGCCAGACTCCTGGAAATATTCCTGTGTAATTGAATCAACATAAAAGCCATATTGGGTCTATAAGATCAGTCCTCTAAAGAGAGTCCATAACGGACAACAGCTAATTGCCTCAGAGCTCTTAAGGACCACAAGTTATCAGAAATACACAGCTACAGGCAACACTGATGTATTTACTTGGCCCACGCACTATCACATAGAGCAGTTTATCATGAAATGATTGAATAAGTATTATCAAAAAAACTCCTTTCTAGGTCTTTGAGCTTAATGGTGCTGATGTTAAGTGAAGGATTATTCATGTATTGGACAAATGAAGTCGACTTTGCAAGTTTTATGTCAACAGTTTGAGGTAAAAATCTGGAAACGTGGGAGAGATTCATACTGTCATTGAAATCTACTGAACTGAAATCAAAGCCATAAAAGCCAAAAGTTTCATCCCTTATTAGCCTCATGTGCGGACTGCCAATGCCAATCTGGGACAACACTTAACGCCTATGCATTAAGCCCCATTTTCCCAGAGTGCAGCTCATTTTTATGCAAAAAATCAAGCGCAACAATAGCAGACATGTTTAATGCTTGGCTCATAACTGAATCTTCTAAAAAACAGAACAAGGCACTTTCCGCCAAAAACAAATTCATTTGTAGGACTTCACTACAGAGCTAGCCATGTATCACTTCCAAATACATTTTAATGCATTTGCATTGCATTTATGCGAATCCCACAACAGAGGTGACAGTGCTCCAATTAACATTTTAGGCTCATATGAGAATATATAAATTACCCATGTGACAAAAATGTTATATATATATGATAATTGGGCACTGGGCTATCTTGGTAACACAGCGCAGACTGCTGCTCCTGACAGGTTCCCTCTGGAGAATGTGTTTTAAATGTAACAACAGACTTCCTGTATTCAGGTCTTAATTCTGTCTAGTAATGTTTTTAAATTAACAGTGCTGTTTTGTTAAATAAATGATTTCATGCAGACACAGTTATTAGTCCAGAATGCTGCAATTTGCTTGAAACCAAAGAAATCAAAGGTTCATATGAGCTGCCTTCTTGGAAAACTAAGCTTCATGCTATGTGCATAAAGTAACTGCACAGGCCAATCAGGGACGACACTTCCTGCTTAACTGGATTTTGGCTATGAAGAGACTTAAATTCCTTTTAAAATACCATTTCAGCAGAGAGTGTCGTCCCTGATTAGCCTGTGCAGACTGCACAGCCTAATCTGAGATGATACTTTAAGCACATGCATGAAGCCCTGATTTCCCAAAGCGCGGATCATAAATATGTATCATGTTCCAAACTAAACTGGTTATTCAAGGAAAGTCAGGAAAACAAGATATATTACCACGTCTTTAGCCATTGCATGATGTTACTGTATCGTAATTATATCATTATTGTAAAAGGAAACCGCATACTGTTCTCTCTGGTGCACCAGTCTACAATATACTCATTAGCCCTTTGCATGCTGGGAAATTTGTTGTCTGCTGAAATGTCGTCTGCTGAATTTCTAAAATTAGTATTTTTTTCAAAAAAAAATCAAAGAATACTATCAGAATAGCAAACAGATTGGATCCTGATGAGACGCCACGTTTTGTGGCGTCTCATCTGGATCCAAACTGTTTGCAAAGGCCGTTAAAATTCGGTTCCAGCACTGAAAGAGTTAGTCTTAATGTCGGGGTAAGGAACTATGCAATATTCATAATTAGTTGATGCAACTCTGCCAGACTCCTGGAAATATTCCTGTGTAATTGAATCAATATAAAAGCCATATTGGGTCTATAAGATCAGTCCTCCAAAGAGAGTCCATAACAGACAACGGCTAATTGCCTCATAGCTCTTAAGGACCGAAAGTTATCAGAAATACACAGCTAGAGGCACATTGATGCATTTACTTGGCCCACGCACTATCACATAGAGCAGTTTAGCATCAAATGACTGAAAGTTATCAGAAATATACAGCTAGAGGCACATTGATGTATTTCCCTGGCCCAAGCACCATCACATAGAGCAGTTTAGCATGAACTGATTAAATAAGTATTATACAAAACTCCTTTTAGATCCTTGAGCTAATGTTAAGTGAAGGATTAGGCATGTATTGGACAAATTAAGTTGACTTTGCAAGTTTTATGACAACAGTTTGAGGTAAAATAAACTGTGAAAGGGATTCATACGGTCATTGAAATTTAATGATCAAAAATAAAATACTAAACAAACACCTTTCAAAATATTAATTTTAAATTAATTATTACCAACTCCTTAAAACTATACCTTAATACATGTATTACTTATAAATGTTGTTATATTTAAGTGCACCAAGAAACATTATAGCGCAACAAAGTGTGAAAAAACGCATGATTTCATTGCATAGCAATCTATAATAAAGGCATTAAGCTTAAACTAACCCTTTCCAGCACAAGAGAAAAGTGAAAATTGTAAAATGCAACCAGCAAAAAACATGAACAACCTGTGAGCAATATTTGCAATTCAGCTGGCTTTCACATGTTCAATTGTTGACCTAATTAGTAACAAATCAAAAATGGTACATTTACCTTGTGAAATGAACCTAAAGGAACTCAAAATTATCTGTTAACAATATCAAAGTAGGAGTTAGTTAATATTTCAAGCAACAAAAAAGAGAAGTCTATTTTCCTTTTAAAACTTATATAAACAAAGTGAAAAAGGCTTTTTGCAACCAACATAAAACCAGAACAGCATGCAAGTAACTGGCAGTATGTTCAGGTTTTATGCTGTTTGTTGCTCATCAGTATCTTATGGTTGGAAATGAAGCCTTGAAAACTTCAATCTAGTTAAAGAAAAGCCTTTGAGTTATTTTGATTATCTACGGGACTATAAACAGGTCAAAATGCCTATCGTTCGTTCCTTTTTATAACGCGCAGTTTTTTACCTCCAAATTTCAAATTAAAAAGTTGGTGTGCGTAATACATTGATACAACGCTTTCTTGGCTATTAAAACGCTAAAAATTCATATGTAATTGTAAATAATTATAATATCCGCCATTTTTTCCAGAAAACTACACCCTAAACAAATATATAGTGCTATGCATCCCATGCTCACGATCATAAGAATCTTCTTATTCGAAGAATACAAAATAGAGCTTTCCAGTTACATGGATTAACTGATTGCGCAATAGTAAAATGGCGGCCATTTTCAGCCCGATTTCATGTCTTGAAAACTTTTACCAAAACAATCGCAGATGCATGCTTCCAAGATGACCCAGACACCCACGGTTCCTTTACCACATGACTTTTTAAGATCTGTGTTGGGAGAAAAAAGCGCGACCCAGTTCACATTTTTCAGGATGTCTTTTTAAATATTTCACCATTTTAACTCGTGAGAGTTTTCTATAGGTATCATGATTTTTTTAAACAAATAAGTACTTTTTCAGTAAAGTGCAACCCTGCGTTTGTAATATGAATTTCCAACACTGATCAGACATTTTACTATCCCTTCAAACGCGCTATTTCAATTTACTGAAAAAATAGTTATTTGTTTAAAAAAATCATGATGAAAAATACCATCGCAGGCTCATGCTTCCAAGATGACCCACACACCATCAGACTTTGTTATACAAAATATTTGCATGTGCAGCACTTCTGAGACATTACTAATTTACAGTGAATTTTGTTCATTGCGTGCCAAGAGTATACTCTTAAGCTAAAATACACACCAATCAGTTAATCTAACAGTCGACATGTCAAGCATTCAACAAAATGTTGCGTCTCCCATTCAGCAAAATATATGAGTGTCTTAAAAAAAAATGTTGCTTTTTTATGGGCAACAATTAATACTAAATAAATCAAATCATTGATATTATACACATTATTTTATGATTAATAATGAATCGTTATATCACATCAAAGGAATAATTAAATACTGAAAATATAACCATGGTATTATTGTGGACAATACAAAGGGCCCCAGTGGAACCTACAGTCAGAAATGCCATTTCACCACTCAAACTCCACAAATGTAAGGCACCTTTTCAATGCAAATCAAACATGTTAACCAAAGATCAATATAAGCCTTGCTCTGTGAAAACAGGGCTTAATGCAAGTGCATTCTGCGCAGGCTTATTAGGAATGACACTTTCTGCTTTTATGGAATTTTTCGTTTAAAGGAAGAAGTCTTGTCTCAATGAAAATCAAGTCTAGGCGGAAAGTGTTCTTCACTAACTTTTTCAGTGCTGGAACCGAATTTTGAAGGTCTTTACAAACAGTTTGGATCCAGATGAGACGCCACAAAATGTGGCGTCTCATCAGGATCCAAACTGTTTGCTATTCTGAAAGTATTCTTTGAAAAAAATCCATGAAAAAGCTAATTTTAGAAATTCAGCAGACGACATTTTAGCAGACATTTTAGAAGACGACAAATTTCCCAGCATGCAAAGGGCTAATCAGGGATGACACTTTACGCACTTGCATTAAACCCCGCTCAAAGTCGGCAGATGTAAGGCATCTTTTCAACGCAAGGCAAACAAGTTAAAACAAGATCAATATTGATGGCACTTAAGAACGACAGTAACAAGCCTCCTATCATGTTGGCAACTCCTCTCTGCCAGATATCTCATGGAAGTTATTATTTTCATGTGACATTTAAGTCCTAAGACGATGCACAACAGATGTCAGAGACTGGATTATTAATGAGCACGAATTAAATTGTACTACAAGGCCTAAAGGCCATAGGTCATCCTTTCATACTAAGACATGTAGAAACTAATCAGTTATGCATAGATTTTGTTATTATTGTGTAATAACTTTACTTTTGATCTAGTTTTTTTTTACAAAAACGTAATGTGGTGTATACTTTAAAGATATGAAGAAAAAAAAACAAGTAACTAGTAGTGATTAAATTTAACTTGAATCTAGTAAGAAAGGTCTTGAATTTTATTTAATTTTATTTTCTACAAAAGCGTCAAAGTGCGTAACTGAGAGTTAATGGGGTTGCATTCCAAACAGCTCGGACAGAGGAATGCACACACACGCACATACACTCAACAATTGCAAAAGCTATGACCTGCTTACTGCACGCTGACTTGACAAAAAGAAATTGAACGTTTAATTTAAGCTTAAGATTTCACAACTTTCAGGTTAATATTTACAAGCTGTAACACATTATTCAGTCGAACTCTAGTTACTAAAACCTATGACCTTTAAGCTTGACTTCAAAAGGTCAAGAGAAATTTAGATCCGTTCTGGGAAAAATGGCTTTAATGCATGTGCCTAAATTGTTGTCAAAGATTAGCCTGTGTAATCTTTCAGTCTAGACTGGATTTTCCTTAAGAAGCTACTTCCTTTAAAGTAAACATTCCATAATAGCGGAAAGTGTTGTCCTTGATTAGCCTGTGCAGTCTGTGTAATCTGGGACGACGCTTTACGCACATGGAATAAACCCAGGTTGACACAACGCTGCTCAATTTATGATTTATAACCCATAACCAACCAGAACTCTAGCCAGTAGGTGGGGCGATGACGCTGGGGATGAGGTGGGCGTGTGTCGAGCCTTCATGTAGCACATGGCCGCCACAAACGCTCCACAAATGGTGTCCTGGTACGACTGAGTCATTTGACCTTCCATTCTAGGTCATAATCACCACACACACAATGTATGTTCTTTCTATGAGGATCTTCGTGAAAGGTATATTCCTTCAAGGTTTTACAATCAGCCAACAATCAACAAATTTAATAACGCTATGACCCCGCGTGATGAAAACATTATACGAAATATTGCCATGTAAATTTACTATGCCTTCGAAAGACGAAAAATGTTAACTTAAACACTTGTTTTGCTGTTCTACCATTGAATTGTATGTGTTCACGTTGATATTATACCTAAATGCATTTTGTATGTGTCTATGTTAATATTCACAGCCGGTGGCCGTATAGCAAATAAACTATACAAACTATACAATACAATTAACCCCACAGTGCTTTTACTTTGTTAAGTTCTTAGTAACACTTATATTAAGCCCAGACATTTAGCATTTTAGTTGATTAATGACACATATCATCCAGTACTTTACTATTTTAAGTGCCGAATGAACCTCATATAACACACAGCGCTTAAATATTTTAAATGCTAAATGACAGAAGCATTACACTCAAGTGTTTTTGTATTTTAAGTGGTAAATGACACCTATGTATGTATAACACCCACTGCTTTACTATTATAAGGGGTAATTGACACTTATACAACTGCTTTACTATTTTCAGCTCATGTTTGCTTCCTCCAGTCCCTCTGAGTCATATGTCTGTTTATTCACAGACTCAGGTGCAATATCAATAAATATCAATACAATTCAATCTAACAGCTAACAAATGTAATTTGTATTCCTGTTCTGCGTTGAATGTAACAGTTCTGGAACTTCAACGATACTTCAACATATCTCCAAGGAATGTTTTACAAGTACATAATTAAATCCTTCTCCATAATGACAACCATTAACACACAGATGAGTACTTTCCACACTGGTTTATTGCCCCCAAAATACCCCGGGTATAAATCCAGCAAGATTTGCTTGTTGTTATTCCATTTAGTAGAGGCAGAATCCCCGAAATATAAGAACGCTTAAAAATCCCCCTCAAGTCAACTCAAATCTATGCAACAATCCATTTTTGCTACAGAAACATTTCACCAAATGAACAGGTAGCAACGAACCAAGAATCAATTTTCTCAGTTACAAGGATTTCTCCACCGTAACACAAAGTCATAAATGAATCTACTAAGAGCACACAGTCTCAACTGTCACTTGAAAAGACGCATTTCGCTCAAGGTATTGCTACAGTGACCGTCTGGAAAATCCAATACATTATTACTTTCAAAACACAATTTACATCTTTCTGCGATTATAGCCGATTTCAGTCACATATATTTACACAACTCTGCACACAGCATAACATACACACTGAGATTATAAGGTGCAGATCTTTCAACTTTGTTTACATAACAGATTGAAACATTCCCAGGAAAAAAAAAAACCCAAACAAAAATGTGTCAAAATATTTTCATGTTGTACCGAGACAACCCTGGAAACATTTGCATCCATTTAACTGGCATCCATACTCAGACAGGTAGGCTGATTGGAAACAACATATGTAACAGAGTGAAGGTTTTTAGGTGTTCACTTTTCAAACAACATATGTAACAGAGTGAAGGTTTTTAGGTGTTCACTTTTCAAACAACATATGTAACAGAGTGAAGNGTTGGACATGTTCATCTGCCATTGGGACTCATACAATTGTTGGACATGTTCATCTGCCATTGGGACTCATACAATTGTTGGACATGTTCATCTGCCATTGGGACTCATACAATTGTTGGACATGTTCATCTGCCATTGGGACTCATACAATTGTTGGACATGTTCATCTGCCATTGGGACTCATACAATTGTTGGACATGTTCATCTGCCATTGGGACTCATACAATTGTTGGACATGTTCATCTGCCATTGGGACTCATACAATTGTTGGACATGTTCATCTGCCATTGGGACTCATACAATTGTTGGACATGTTCATCTGCCATTGGGACTCATACAATTGTTGGACATGTTCATCTGCCATTGGGACTCATACAATTGTTGGACATGTTCATCTGCCATTGGGACTCATACAATTGTTGGACATGTTCATCTGCCATTGGGACTCATACAATTGTTGGACATGTTCATCTGCCATTGGGACTCATACAATTGTTGGACATGTTCATCTGCCATTGGGACTCATACAATTGTTGGACATGTTCATCTGCCATTGGGACTCATACAATTGTTGGACATGTTCATCTGCCATTGGGACTCATACAATTGTTGGACATGTTCATCTGCCATTGGGACTCATACAATTGTTGGACATGTTCATCTGCCATTGGGACTCATACAATTGTTGGACATGTTCATCTGCCATTGGGACTCATACAATTGTTGGACATGTTCATCTGCCATTGGGACTCATACAATTGTTGGACATGTTCATCTGCCATTGGGACTCATACAATTGTTGGACATGTTCATCTGCCATTGGGACTCATACAATTGTTGGACATGTTCATCTGCCATTGGGACTCATACAATTGTTGGACATGTTCATCTGCCATTGGGACTCATACAATTGTTGGACATGTTCATCTGCCATTGGGACTCATACAATTGTTGGACATGTTCATCTGCCATTGGGACTCATACAATTGTTGGACATGTTCATCTGCCATTGGGACTCATACAATTGTTGGACATGTTCATCTGCCATTGGGACTCATACAATTGTTGGACATGTTCATCTGCCATTGGGACTCATACAATTGTTGGACATGTTCATCTGCCATTGGGACTCATACAATTGTTGGACATGTTCATCTGCCATTGGGACTCATACAATTGTTGGACATGTTCATCTGCCATTGGGACTCATACAATTGTTGGACATGTTCATCTGCCATTGGGACTCATACAATTGTTGGACATGTTCATCTGCCATTGGGACTCATACAATTGTTGGACATGTTCATCTGCCATTGGGACTCATACAATTGTTGGACATGTTCATCTGCCATTGGGACTCATACAATTGTTGGACATGTTCATCTGCCATTGGGACTCATACAATTGTTGGACATGTTCATCTGCCATTGGGACTCATACAATTGTTGGACATGTTCATCTGCCATTGGGACTCATACAATTGTTGGACATGTTCATCTGCCATTGGGACTCATACAATTGTTGGACATGTTCATCTGCCATTGGGACTCATACAATTGTTGGACATGTTCATCTGCCATTGGGACTCATACAATTGTTGGACATGTTCATCTGCCATTGGGACTCATACAATTGTTGGACATGTTCATCTGCCATTGGGACTCATACAATTGTTGGACATGTTCATCTGCCATTGGGACTCATACAATTGTTGGACATGTTCATCTGCCATTGGGACTCATACAATTGTTGGACATGTTCATCTGCCATTGGGACTCATACAATTGTTGGACATGTTCATCTGCCATTGGGACTCATACAATTGTTGGACATGTTCATCTGCCATTGGGACTCATACAATTGTTGGACATGTTCATCTGCCATTGGGACTCATACAATTGTTGGACATGTTCATCTGCCATTGGGACTCATACAATTGTTGGACATGTTCATCTGCCATTGGGACTCATACAATTGTTGGACATGTTCATCTGCCATTGGGACTCATACAATTGTTGGACATGTTCATCTGCCATTGGGACTCATACAATTGTTGGACATGTTCATCTGTCATTGGGACTAGTACAATTGTTGGACTCGTTCATCTGCAATTGGGACTTATACAATTGTTGGACATGTTCATCTGTCATTGGGACCCATAGAATTGTTGGACATGTTCATGTTCCATTGGGACTCATACAATTGTTGGACTCGTTCATCTGCCATTGGGACTCATATAAGTGTTGGACTCGTTCATCTGCAATTGGGACTCATATAATTGTTGGACTGGTTCATCTGCAATTGGGACTCATACAATTGTTGAACTTGTTCATCTGCCATTCGGACTCATATAATTGTTGAACTTGTTCATCTGCAATTGGGACTCATATAATTGTTGAACTTGTTCATCTGCAATTGGGACTCATATAATTGTTGGACTCGTTCATCTGCCATTGGGACTCATATAATTGTTGAACTTGTTCATCTGCAATTGGGACTTATACAATTGCTGGACTTATTCACCTGTCATTGGGACTCATAGAATTGTTTGACTCGTTCATCTGTCATTGGGACCCATAGAATTGTTGGACTCGTTCATCTGCAATTGGGACTCATATAATTGTTGGACTTGATCATCTGCCATTGGGACTCATAGAATTGTTGGACTCGTTCATCTGCAATTGGGACTCATAGAATTGTTGGACTCGTTCATCTGCAATTGGGACTCGTAGAATTGTTGGACTCATTCATCTGCAATAGGGACTCGTATAATTGCTGGACTTATTCATCTGCCATTGGGACTCATAGAATTGTTGGACTTGTTTATCAACAATTGGGACTCATAGAATTGTTGAACTTGTTCATCTGCAATTGGGACTGATTTAATTGTTGGACTCATTCATCTGCAATTGGGACTCATAGAATTGTTGGATTTGTTCATCTACCATTGGGACTCATATTATTGTTGGACTCTTTCATCTGTCATTGGGACTCATAGAATTGTAAGACTCGTTCATCTGCAAATGGGACTCATATAATTGTTAAACTTGTTCATGTGCAATTGGGGCTCATACAATTGTTGGACTCGTTCATGTGCCATTGGGACTCATAGAATTGTTGGACTTGTTCATCCACCATTGGGACTCATACAATTGTTGGACTTGTTCCTCTGCCATTGGGGCTCAATAATTGTTGGACTTGTTCCTCTGCCATTGGGGCTCATACAATTGTTGGACTCATTCATGTGCCATCAGGACTCATAGAATTGTTGGACTTGTTCATGTGCCATTCGGGCTCTTACAATTGTTGGACTCTTTCATGTGCCATTGGGACTCATATAATTGTTGGACTTGTTAATGTGCCATTGGGACTCAAAGAATTGTTGGACTTTTTCATGTGTCATTGGGACTCATAGAATTGTTGGACTTGTTCCTCTGCCATTGGGACTCATAGAATTGTTGGACTTGTTCATCTGCCATTGGGACTCATAGAATTGTTGGACTTGTGCAACTGCCATTGGGACTCATAGAATTGTTGGACTTGTTCATCTGCCATTGGGACTCAAAGAATTGTTGGACTCGTTCATCTTCCATTGGGACTCATAGAATTTTAGTCCAGAGAGTCCCAGGACTCCTGTCTGTAAAATCGTAAAAAAAACTTATATATTTATCTAATTAATATGTTTCCCTACCCAACTGTGGCACTCTAGATATATGCCTGAAAACAAACCGCACTGAAATCTGTGATTACTGTGTCTCAATATTCACCAATACTTTCTAAATTTCCTGCCTGTAATTTTCCACCACTCAATACATTTGGCGATGCCAGAATGGCTTTCTAATGAATATGTGTCTCTCTAATTCTTTCTAGAAAAATGGGTCAGGATTATTCTGGGATAAAGACCGGTCAATTCAACAAGGGAAACATCTCTTCCAAACAATGTGCAAATATTTACTAAATAGCGAGCTTAAAACTGATGCATCTTTTTTTAAACTTACATTAGGTACAATTATTGCTCTTGCTCATATTACCTCAAAAATTGTGATAATATTGTGAGCCTCCACCTATCGGAACTCATATTATGTGTTCATGAACTTAAGTTCATGATTGATTTCCTGAAACCACCACAAGTCTAATTAATGAACTAGTTCATGAACAGTCCAGGCAAAACAAAAAATTGCAGCTTTAGTACATGAACATATTAATGAACCCATTTAGGAACAACTTAAGAATAAGACGTGTTATGGTTCATGGATCAATTATGAACTTAAGTTACTGATCTTAATATCATGAACAAAGTGGGCAATTTTGTTCACAAGATATTCATGAACAGTCCATGAAAGTTTTGCATGGGGTTGTTTTTGGTAACCTGAAATTTGCAAATATTTAATTCTATTACATACACAGTCTTCAAACTTCCCTATGAATAATATCCATTTATTTTTTTGTAAATATACTAAACTTAAACACGAGACATTACCTCCCCCCCCCCTTTTTTGTTTTAATTAAACAAAAAATCTACCAAACCATCATATAAAACATACAATCCTGCAAATATTGACCTATTTTTTGTACTACAAAGAATATATTTTACAACCATATTGACTCTTCTTATAATCATATTTAGGCACAACATACAAGTAGACAAATTGTTAATGACAATTCTTCTCCTTGGTAATATTTATTGTTTGTCAATAATGCCACAACAAATGACCAACAAATGCAATCAATTATGGCGCAGGAGATTTTGCCTCTTCGAGAGCAAATCAACAGAGATGCCTCTTTTAGTTAAGTGTTTAAGTGTTTGGACCGTTTCTACAGTAACTAAATTTATGATGCAGCAGACGTGAATTGTTTCTGTTTCTTTGGGTATAAGTAAGAGTACAAACAGGTTTTATAACATGTGCGTAAAGTGTTGTCCCAGATTAGCCTGTGCAGTGCGAAAAGGCTAAGCAGGGACAACAATTTCAGCTTTAATGGAATTTTCAATTTAAAGAAGTCTCTTCTAAACAAAAATACAGTCTAGACGAAAAAGTATCGCCCTTGATTAGCCTGAGCAGAATTCACAGACTTATCTGGAAAGACATTTTATACGCATTCATTTAGCCCCCTTTTCACAAAGCATGGCTTAAATACAATTTCCAATACTTTCCTGATGGCAGCTCTTTTCAGTCAAATCCAAAGGGTTTTAATGGACATTAGTATTCTTACAAAATTAACATAATATTAATAGATCATCAATTAACATAATATTAATAGATCATCAATTATATAATATTAATGGATCATCTATTGCAAAACAACAATCAAATATAGCAATAAACAAGAAATGTGTCCACACGACACGGATGCCCCCAACTCCAACTTTGTCACTTCATAAAAGCATAACCGTGTAAGTGACCCCGTGACCTAGTTTTTGACCAGGCACGGCCCATGTTAAAACTTGGCCTAGAGATCATCTAGATACAACTTCTGACCAAGTTTGGTGAAGATCGCATGAAAACTACTTGAATTAGACAGCGGACACCATGCTGAATGTTTAAAACGCACAACGTGAACCCTTGACCTTGTTTTTGACCTAACATGACCCATCTTCGAACTTGGCCTAGACATCATCTAGATACACATGTACAACTTCTGACCAAGTTTGGTGAAGATCGGATGAAAATTACTTGACTTATTGAGTGGAAACCATGCTGAATGTTTAAAACCCACTACGTGACCCCATGACCTAGTTTTTGACCCGGCATGACCCATATTCGAACTTGACCTAGATATTGTCTGGATACAACTTCTGACCAAGTTTGGTAAAGATCAAATGAAAACTATTTGAATTAGAGAGCGGACACGAAAAGTGTGACAGACTGACAGCCTGACCGCCTGACGGACAGTGCAAAAACTATATACCCCCTTTTCTTCGAAAGGGGGCATAAAAATCATCAAAAACAGTTAAGATAAAAATTCTTTCCGATGTTCATCAAGATTGAATCATACGGGTGGCTTCTAGAGTGGTAACTAGGTGTTTTTAGATTTTACTCAGTGACCTAGTTTTTGAGCCAACTTGACCCTATATTTGAACTAGCCTAGATATTGTAAAGATAAACATTCGGATTAATTTTAATCGAGAATACATAATAGCTGTGACTTCTAAAGTTGAAACAAGTATTTTCTACAATTTGAACTTGTAACTAAATTGCTTATTTTTAACCTAACCCCATATAGGAACTTGGCCTAGATTTTGTTAACCCTTTGCATGCTGGGAAATTTGTCATCTGCTAAAATGTCGTCTGCTGAATTTCTAAAATTAGCATTTTCTTTGATTTTTTTCAAAGAATACTATCAGAATAGCAAACAGTTTGGATCCTGATGAGACGCCACGTTCTGTGGCATCTCATCTGGATCCAAACTGTTTGCAAAGGCCTTCAAAATCCGGTTCCAGCGCTCAAAGGGTTAAGATAAACATTCTGACAATGTTTCATCAAGATTGAGCCAAAATTGTGGCCTCAAGAGTTGTAAGAAACTATATTACGATAACAACACAAACTACATGACACAAGATGCACATAGACTGATCACAGTAGATCATCATTAGCATGCATTGACAGGTGAGTTTCATAGGTAAAACGTAACTTAAAAAACATAACTAAAGTTGCCATTAAATTGGTTCTTCTAATTTCGGATGAAGTTTGTTGGGCCGTAACCTACAACACAAACAAGAAATTGGTTTTGTCCAAAGTTATAATTGTGTCAGTTATTTTAGAAGCTGAATTTACTTCAAACGCAGCAGAACAATTAAACGAAATAAAAAAATCAATCAACTTTAAACGCAGCAGAACAATTACACGAAATTAAAATCAATCAATTTTGGATAATTAGATTCTCCATTTCGTTGAACAAGTTGAGTCAATACGTTTTGTATAGCCCTTTCTCTGACTAGTTACTAAAGCATGGTGGAAAGCAAGTTCCAAAACAAATGACACAAAGACACAATGTGGCATTGTGTACACACCGGTCTTACTGACCTGTGTACTAGCGCGAAAGGAATTGTGGGTAGCACTACTTTTTTAACATGGCGTGAAAGCGAAAGTAGGACAGATAAACATGTTTCTAATAATTGCTATTCTTCTTTACAGACATTTGAAATCACCCTTAAACATAATTTAATAACATTTTTTTAAACAACATTCCATTTTAAACACATATTTAACACCGTTTTTCTCATTATAAATAAATGTTCATTCCTATGCGGAACTATTTTTGCGGAAGCACAAATCCCCTAACCAGGGGAATGTGATGCATCCTAGTATAGAGGTGACAATAACGCAGTGACCTCACCATCTATGTATAGAACGACAATGTGGTAGTGGTGGAATTGAAGAGCTCTCATTTTCCTATCTCCATGATTGGAGAGCACAATTGTACAGTCTCCATGATTGGAGAGCAAACATTCTGAATCTGGGATTAATTCTTTCATGCCACTGCAATCAAACACAGCTCTGACTCTTGGTCAATACATCATGCTTTATGCATATCTGGATTCATCTCTAAAAGTAAGACTACATATCATGAATGATTAACCGACATTTGGTGGCTTCTATGATGCCTTTTTTGCAGTTTTAATGAAAATGTGTTCAGTTTGGTGGTGGATTTGGACATTCAAGATTTAAGATTTATAAATTGGTTTTGTGTTATTTTTTGTTGTGCTAGGAAATTTTCAATGATAGGAAATGTTCGAATCAGATAGCAGTTTCACACTAAATGGTCAATGTTATGTACAGAAATCAATCATTCTTGTGAACAGAAAGCAATCATTCTCGTGTTACAGGGCCTATAGAATTGTGTGTACCTTACTGCCAATTTGATCCGTCTGCTACTACAAATAGATTCAATAATTCACCACTTCGTTTTATAGGCTATTTCAGCATTATCAGAGAATAACAATCACATATATCAGAATTGATTAGCTTGGAATTGTTTTTTTAATTTTAAAGCCTTATATTTTCAGTTTTCGAAAACAAGCTGATTAAAATAGTGTTAAGTCCATTGGAACAGGTCATGTACCTGGTTTTATCCATGCATTCTTGCATAAAAAGAATACTAAATTTTGTTATACTAATATTGTTGGCATTTTGATAACCTTTATTGATTTAATTCACTTAATAACTTACGAGCCCAACATAACCATGTCAACCACGTCTGCATAGGATGTATTTAGGACATCCTTTGACACGATGAGAACCAAGAGACACCTTTAGAACAATGTGATAGGCATGGGTAATCTGGTTATGTCTTTGTGGACATGGTTGTTCTAGCCTGCTTGGACTGTATCCAATAACAAGTGGATATCAAGGTTGCGCATTTACTTTTTAATAGGGGTCGAGTCAATAAAAGCTTTTTATAACACTCTCTCTGACTAGTTACTAAAGCATGGCAGAAAACAAATTCTTAAAAAACGACACAAACACACAATGTGGTAGCGGTGAAATTGAAGAGGTCTCATTTTCCTATCTTCATGATTAGAGAGCACAATTGTACAGTCTCCATGATTGAAGAGCTAACATTCTGAATCTGGGATTAATTCTTTCATGCCACTGCAATCAAACACAGCTCTGACTCTTGGTCAATACATCATGTTTTATGCATAACTGCATTCATCTCTAAAAGTAAGACTACATATCGTGAATGATTAACGGACATTTGGTGGCTTCTATGATGCCTTTTTTGCAGTTTAAATGAAAATGTGTTCAGTTTGGTGGTGGATTTGGACATTAAAGATTTAAGATTTATAAATTGGTTTTGTGTTATTTTTTGTTGTGCTAGGAAATTTTCAATGATAGGAAATGTTCGAATCAGATAGCAGTTTCACACTAAATGGTCAATGTAATGTACAGAAATCAATCATTCTTGTGAACAGAAAGCAATCATTCTCATGTTACAGGGCCTATAGAATTGTGTGCACCATACTGCCATTGATCAGTCTGCTACTACAAATAGATTCAATTATTCACCACTTCGTTTTATAGGCTATTTCAGCATTATCAGAGAATAACAATCACATATATCAGAATTGATTAGCTTGGAATTGTTTTTTAATTTTAAAGCCTTATATTTTCAGTTTTCGAAAACAAGCTGATTAAAATAGTGTTAAGTCTATTGGAACAGGTGATGTACCTGGTTTTATCCATGCATTCTTGCATAAAAAGAATACTAAATTTTGTTATACTAATATTGTTGGCATTTTGATAACCTTTATTGATTTAATTCACTTAATCACTTACGAGCCCAACAATACCATGTAAACCACGTCTGCATAGGATGTATTTAGGACATCCTTTGACACGATGAGAACCAAGTGACACCTTTAGAACAATGTGATAGGCATGGGTAATCTGGTTATGTCTTTGTGGACAGGGTTGTTCTAGCCCGCTTGGACTGTATCCAATAACAAGTGGATATCAAGGTTGCGCATTTCCTTTTTAATAGGGGTCGAGTCAATAAAACCTTATGTAACACTTTCTCTGACTAGTTACTAAAGCATGGCGGAAAACAAGTTCTTAAAAAACGACACAAACACACAATGTGGTAGCGGTGAAATTGAAGAGGTCTCATTTTCCTATCTCCATGATTAAATGATTGAAGAGCAAACATTCTGAATCTGGGATTAATTCTTTCATGCTGCAATCAAACACAGCTCTGACTCTTGGTCAATACATCATGCTTTATGCATAACTGGATTCATCTCTAAAAGTAAGACTACATATCATGAATGATTAACGGCTAAAGTAAGACTACATATCATGAATGATTAACGGACATTTGGTGGCTTCTATGACGCCTTTTTTGCAGTTTAAATGAAAATGTGTTCATTTTGGTGGTGAATTTGGACATTTAAGATTTATATATTGGTTTTGAGTTATTTTTTGTTGTCGTGCTAGGAAATTTTCCATGCTAAGAAATGTTCGTATCAGATAGCAGTTTCACACTAAATGGTCAATGTAATGTACAGAAATCAATCATTCTTATGTACAGAAATCAATCATTCTTGTGTACAGAAATCAATCATTCTCATGTACAGAAATCAATCATTCTGGTGTACAGAAATCAATCATTCTCATGTACAGAAATCAATCATCCTCGTGTACAGAAATCAATCATTCTCATGTACAGAAATCAATCATTCTCATGTTACAATGCCCATAGTATTGTGTGCACCATACTGCCATTGATCCATCTGTGACTACAAATAGATTCAATTATTCACCACTTGGTTTTATAGGCTATTTAAGCATTATCGGAGAATTACAATCACATATATCAGAATTGATTGGCATTGATTTTTTTTTGAATTTTGAAGCCTGATATGTTTGGTTTTTGGGGAAATAAGCTGATGTAAATAGTATAAAGTTTTTTTGATGCTATTTACATATTACTTAATGGACTATTAATACCATGTCAACTCAATCCACAGAGGATGTGTAAGGGCAGTCTTTGTCATGATGAGAAACGAGTGAGACCTTGAGAAGCACTTGATACTAAGGCATGGGTAATCTGGTTATGTCTTTGTGGACTTGGTTGTTTTGTCTTGCTTGGACCAGTGTTCAGTAACAAGGAGGTATGAAAGGACCGCTAACTGACTAACAGTTACCTATGCCTTGTTTATGTGTTGATGATAAATCACTTACTGTGAGAAGTAACAGGTAAGGTAATACTAAATCCTAGTTGCTACCATTAAGTTATGGGACTTTCTTATACTGTTGTCCACACAGGCTAATCAGGGAGGACACATTCCAATTTGATAGAATTTTGCGTTAAAAGTCTCTCCTAAATAAAAATCCAGTCTTTGCGGAAGGTTCTCCTCCTTCATTTCTTGAGAATAAGGTATTGGCCTTGAAGTATGCTTCAATAAACACTTACCATATCTGTTTCCAGACTGTTGAGCTGTGCAGTGTTGTCTGAGTCAGTCAGGTCAGCGCCGGGCGTGGAGCGCAGGGGGGAGTGTGAAGGTGCGGGGCCGCGGGCCACCACAATCTCCACAATACCCGCGGTCTGCTGCAGGATCTTTATGGCCTCCTGGTGGGAGACGTCTAGCGGCTGCCCATCGATGGCCAGGAGCTGGTCGCGTTCTTGCAGGCTCCCATGTCTGAAACCGAGCACAAAAAAGGGTTACATTGAGCCTCATTCTAGGAAAACTGGGCTTAAAGCATGTCCCAGGGACGACACTTTCCGCTTCTACTTATTTTTTTTGTTAAAAGAAGTCCCTTCTTAGCAAAAATCATATCAGGGGGAAAGTATTGTCCCTAATAAGCCTGTGCTGACTACACAGGCTAATCTGGGGCAACACTTTAAGCACATGAACATCTCAGAACGCCGCTTAATAAGTAAACCTTGGGCTAGAGTTTTGAACAACATGAACAATTGTATAGTATTTTGAATCTAGTGCGGTTCTTCATAATTGTTACGCAGACCCTGCACTGCTTGGTCAGCTATTTTCAAATAACGGATGAATGTGAGGCTCATTAGGGATCATCTAGAAATGTGTCCACAGGATGACCCCACATTCTGCTTTTATCTGATACTTCCACACGTGACAGAAAAATTTCACTTGCAGTATTTTGGACATCGCAAAATAACAGATCAGGATATTTTGGATCTGCAGTATATTGTTACCTTTTTGTTCCACATTATACATGACTCAGCATAATACACAACTTTTTAAGGTACATTAAAGAAATGTATTCTGCCAATACAAAAGTTTCACAGTAAATCTTTGAGATACATGAAGAAAGTAATGGCATTATTTCTTGCCTTCTTATTACACAAACAATTCGAAGCAATAAAAGATTTAATAAGAGATAAAGAGCCCTACTGAAGAAAGCTATCCTCTAAACATGCAATTCTGTATGGAACAAGACTGGTACAAGCCAATGTGCCTCGCTCTCGAAAAGTGGGGTTTGATGCATGTGCTCTAAGTTTCGTCACAAATTAGCCTGTGCAATATGTGCAGGCTAATCTGTGACAACACTTTCCGCTTATACAGATTTTTGTGTGTAAAGGAAGACTCTTCTTAATGAAAATCCAGTTAAGGCAAAAAGTGCTGTCCCGGATAAGCCTGTTCAGACTGTGCAGGCTAATCTGAGAACACTTTAGGCACATGCATTTAACCCCATTTTCCCAGACCTAGACTCTATTCTGTATGTAACAAGCCAATGTGTCACACTTCAACTGGAACTTTATTGATATTCTTCAAAACTAATGGAAATTTATTTTAATCATCAAGTATGCTAATAAATGACACAAAGAAAAAAAACGACCGTGAAACTTGATGTTCCAGACAGAAAGTTCTGGTTTCCCTCTGCAGAATAAATAAACACAGCCTGAGTGAAATGTTAACAAGTAAAATGAATGTGATAACTGTGTTTCTAACACCACTGCTAATGGATTGTGCAGGTATTGTTGTGTTTGTATCATATAATTGCTGGGCTAATTGCAAAAACATGCTTCTGCACAAATAAATGAGTCGCTTTCTGAGAAAACTGGGCATAATGCATGTGCGTAAAGTGTCCTCCCAGATTAGCCTGTGCAGTCCGCACAGGCTAATCAGGGACGACACTTTCCGTCTAAATTGGATTTTTGCTAAGAAAATTTTTGCGGACTGCACAGGCTAGTCTGGGACGACACTTTAAGCACATGCATTATGCCCAGTTTTCTCAGAATGCGACTCATATAATTGCTGGAGTAATTGCAAAAACATGCTTTTGCAACCTCTGCATCGAGATTTGACTGGTTCCGAGCATAGCTCTATCATATCTTCTGCCACTATGTAACTCCACATGATGTTGGTCGTTTCAAATATTATTGTTATTTTATATGATTTTATCTTTTTTTTTTTCTATAACTTTTTTTTTATATAAATCATATACAACAAATCAGGGATTTGAATAATATTAGAAAGAGTTACAAACTAGACATCCTTCTCCAACAAGATAGATTTTACATATGGATGAAGTGTGTGCCATTTGAAGCAGAAGGTTACACTGCACTTGGAGTCTGATGTTTTTTCCAGACCTCAGCTCCAATATCTGCATGTCTGGTTAGCCAATATCTGTGATTTGTTAGACAGTTATTGTTTTTTTCATGCACTTGTCATCCCTTTTCTAGACTCCCTCAACATATATCAAAATTATCACTGTATATATTGGTTTCCAAGTAAAAGGAGATTTATGTTCGTCTGTAACAGTCGTATTTTTGTCCCGGTCAAGTCACATAATCCCAGTCTTAACTGTCTGTCAGACGACAGATGAACAAAGCTAAGGTCCATAAATCTGCATTGAACCACTTGGAACTACTATATCCAGATTTCTTAAGTGTTCCTTGAAAGTATTTCTTGAATCTCTTCATTACCGAAATGCATGTAGTTTTAGATCAAATACAAGCATTAGTTAGCCATTTTGAAACATAGCCAGAATAACCAACGCAGCTTAATAAAGACTTAAATATGGAATCAAAGACGCTTATATGGAAATATTTTGTTTTGCTGTCTGGTAAGTGCTGTGGTTGGTACACATGCTTCTCCCCTCGGCAACCCTGGTTTAATCCCCGCTCCTGGTGTATGTAAGTTAGGTTGGAGGTCGGCATACCTGGCTCGTGGGGTTTCCCCCAGGGACTCCAGTTTTCCCCCATAGCTCAAGAACAAACCAATATTGAGTATCTTTCAGTAAACAAGAGGGTCATCAGGCCCTAAGGCGCTCACCTGAAAGCCAAAGGAACTAGACTATTCTGAAAAAATGCAAGCTGATTCATGAAGATTATTTTGGACCAAAAAAGTGACTTTTAACATGTTTTTTTTTATATTTGACCTTGTGACCTAGTTTTTGAGCTCATATGACCCAGTTTCAATCTCTGCCAAAATTTCATTGGGACAAATGTTCTGACCAAGTTTCATGAAGATTGGCCAATAAATGTGGCTAATATAGTGTCAACAAGTTTTCACTAAAGCCATATAAGGACAACTGCCCCCCCCCTGGTGGCCATATTTTTCAACGAACCATAACCATTTTCAAACTCACCCGAGCTATTGTTAGAACAAATGTTCTGATCAAGTTTCATAAAGATTGGATAATAAATGTGACTTCTAGAGTGTTAACAAGGTTTTACTACATAGCCATATAAGGAAAAATGCCACGCCCCCTTGCGGCCATGTTTTTTAACGGATCTCAACCATTTTCGAACTCAGCCCAGATATTATTAGTTCAAATATTCTGACCAAGTTTCATGAGCATTGGACCACAAATGTGACTTCTAGAGTGTTAACAAGGTTTTACCATACAGTAAAGCCATATAAGGAAAACTGCCCCGCCCCATGGCGGCCATGTTTTTCATTCAACTGGAACCATTTTCGAACTCGTCCAAGATATTATTGGGACACATGTTTTGACCAAGTTTCATGAAGATTGGACTAAAAATGGGACTTCTACAGTGTTAACAAGGTTTTACTATAGCCATATTAGGAAAACTGCCACGCCCCCTGGCAGCCATGTTTTTCAACCAACCGGAACCATTTTCGAACTCGTCCAAGATATTATTGGGACACATGTTCTGACAAAGTTTCATGAAGATTGGACTAAAAATGTGACTTCTAGAGTGTTAACAAGGTTTTACTATAGCCATATAAGGAAAACTGCCACGCCCCCTGGCGGCCATGTTTTTCAACCAACCGGAACCATTTTCGAACTCGTCCAAGATATTATTGGGACACATGTTCTGAGTAAGTTTCATGAAGATTGGACAATAAATGTGACCTCTAGAGTGTTAACAAGGTAAATGTTGACGCCGCACGCCGCACGACGCAAGACCGACGACGCACGACGGACAAAAGGCGATCACAATAGCTCACCATGAGCACGTTGTGCTCAGGTGAGCTAAAAATGACATAGCACAAAATTACAGCTATAATGTAAAATTCATCCAATCATACAGGAGTACAGGAACTTCATTAGGCAGGAGTGCTAGGACACTTTAACCCTTTGAGCGCTGGATCCGGATTTTGAAGGCCTTTGCAAACAGTTTGGATCCAGATGAGACGCCACAGAACGTGGCGTCTCATCAGGATCCAAACTGTTTGCTATTCTGATAGTATTGTTTAAAAAAAAATCAAAGAAAATGCTAATTTTAGAAATTTAGCAGACAACATTTTAGCAGACAACAAATTTCCCAGCATGCAAAGGGTTAAGTCCTCACAAAATGAAGCCTGCAGATGCAGAGGGACCTCATACACTGCGAAACACACACATACAGGATTTTTTTTGTGCCAGTTCAGCAAATCATCATGTGAATAGATTTCACTGAACAGAGCAACTTGGGTCAGGAATAATTCTGGATTAATGCTTATAGCTGCAAACTTCAGCTCATTTTAAACCAGCATCTTCCTCCAAGCAAAATTTAAGTGCAAACAGTTCAACATCCTAGCTATATAAATTCCACCTCAACAAATACTCCCAATAAAACCTGTGTTTTATTGCTGAGGAAATCAGTTCATGTCAAACAAGCCAATTACATCAAAGGATCACAGACTGCTACAGCTATCAGTTTTCAATCAAAAACTTTAATTGTGCCTTGCTCTGTGAAAAAGGGGGTTTAATGCATGTGCGTAAAGTGTCATCCCAGATTAGCCTGTGCAGTCTGCACAGGCTAATCAGGGACGATACTTTCTGCTTTTATAATATTTTTTGTTTACAGAAAGTCTCTTCTAAGCAAAAATCCAGTTAAGGCAAAAAGTGTCATCCCTGATTAGCCTGTGCAGACTGCACAGGCATATCTGGGATGACACTTTATGAACATGCATTAAACTCTGGTTTTCCCAAAGCACAGCTCAAACAGATTGCACTTAACAGAGCAACTTGGGTCAGAAATAATTCAGGATTAATGCTTAGAGCTGCAAAATTCAGCTGATTCAAAACCAGTTTCATCTTTTTATCATATTTTCAGGGCAAACAGTGCAACAACCTAGCAAGATAAATTCCACCCCAACAAATACGGCCAAATAAAACATGTGTTTGATTGAATGCTGAGGAAATCAGGTCATGTCAAACAAGCCAATTACATCAAAGGATCACAGTAAGCTTCAGCTATCAGTTTTCAATCAATCATGTTTAATTGTGCCTTCCTCTGTGAAAAGGGGGTTTTAATGCATGTGCGTAAAGTGCAGTCTGCACAGGCTAATCAGGGACGATACTTTCCGCTTTTATTATATTTTTTGTTTACAGAAAGTCTCTTCTAAGCAAAAATCCAGTTTAGGCAAAAAGTGTCATCCCTGATTAGCCTGTGCAGACTGCACAGGCTAATCTGGGATGACACTTTATGAACATGCATTAAACTCTGGTTTTCCCAAAGCACAGCTCAAAAAGATTGCACTTAACAGAGCAACTTGGGTCAGTAATAATTAAGGATTTATGCTTAGAGCTGCAAAATTCAGCCGATTCAAAACCAGCTTCATCTTTTTATCATTATTTTCAGGGCAAACAGTTCAACAACCTAGCAAGATAAACTCCACCTCAACAAAACAGCCCAATACAACCTGTGTTTGAATGCTGAGGAAATCAGGTCATGTCAAACAAGCCAATTACATCAAAGGATCACAGTAAGCTACAGCTATCAGTTTTCAATCAATCATGTTTAATTGTGCCTTGCTCTGTGAAAAGGGGGTTTTAATGCATGTGCGTAAAGTGTCATCCCAGATAAGCCTGTGCAGTCTGCACAGGCTAATCAGGGACGATACTTTCTGCTTTTATAATATTTTTTGTTTACAGAAAGTCTCTTCTAAGCAAAAATCCAGTTAAGGCAAAAAGTGTCATCCCTGATTAGCCTGTGCAGACTGCACAGGCTAATCTGGGATGACACTTTATGTTCATGCATTAAACTCTGGTTTTCCAAAGCACAGCTCAAAAAGATTGCACTGAATAAGAACATTCAGCCTCTAAGACCTGAAATAAAATATGGGCCACGCTCTGTGAAAAGGGGGTATAATGCAAGTGTGTAAAGTGTCATCCAAGATTAGCCTGGGGGTTTAATGCAAGTGTGTAAAGTGTCATCCTAGATTAGCCTGTGTAGTCTGCACAGGCTTATCAGGGACAACACTTTCCGCTTTAATTGCATTTTTTGTTTAAAGGAAGACTGTTCTTGACGAAAATCTAGTTAAGGCGGACATTGTCGTCCCTGATTAGCCTGTGCGGACTGCACAGGCTAATCTGGGAGGGCACTTTATGTACATGCATTAAACTCTGGTTTTCCCAAAGCGCAGCTCAAAAAGATTGCACTGAACAGAGCAACTTGGGTCAGTAATAATTCAGGATTAATGCTTAGAGCTGCAAAATTCAGCTGATTCAAAACCAGCTTCATCCTTTTATCATATTTTCAGGGCAAACAGTGCAACAACCTAGCAAGATAAATTCCACCCCAACAAATACGGCCAAATAAAACCTGTTTTCGATTGCTCAGGAAATCAGGTCATGTCAAACAAGCCAATTACATCAAAGGATCCCAGTCTGCAACAGCTATCAGTTTTCAATTAATCGCATTTAATTGTTAAGAACATTCAACCGCCAAGGCCTGGAATAAAATATTTATTGTTTTCCCAGCAAAAGTGTGGCAACCAAGGAAATTTATAGACCGAGTAAAACATTTTTTATTTCATTTGCCAATTGCAAATGGAATATTTAATAATACTCAGATATTATGTCATGTGGCATATTTACATGCATACTTTCAAGAAAAGGAAATATTAAAATCCAGTATCAGGTTAAATAAACAGAAATGTTGTAATTTATTGATTATGCACGAAATATCACAACTTTGCAAATTAACACAATAAATACCAGAAGCAATTACAGCTTAAAAAATAAATAAAATCCATCCTATTCATTATGACTTATCTAACATACCAAAAAAGATAGTAAATTAATAAACAGATTTGAAAAAAATCTTGTACAAAATATATAATTTTCCAAACTTAAGCGACCCATTAAGTATGAGCATGCATTGCGGTAGGTGAAACAAACAATATTTGTTTTATTGAAGCTCAATTAATATGGATTTCTGTATAATCTCCGATGCAGAATAAAAAGCGCTACAGCCACTTTTAATTACACGTTATTATTTATGGGAATCTGCTGTATCCAGTACAATATAATTAAAAAACAAGTGACGCAGCTTTGAGCCACTTATTCCACTTCCATTAAATAATTAATAGAAATATCACGTTTCTATTGCCTTTTTTGTCCAATATTGACAGGTTTACATTCCTGTCAGTACATGTATAATAAGGATTGATCATATTTCAGAAGATATTAATAATTTATAATATTTTTAATTCGCATACGAATATGTTAAACTAAAAAAATAGTTAATCGATTCCCCAATATCGGAAAATCAACCAATGAAACGCAAGCATGTGATTATATATTTTTTCATGGAGCTATGAAATAATTTATTCAGCCAATCAAAACTCGCCTTTGCTTACATAAACAACTATTATTCAATTATATCTCATTGAATGTAACTAAAGTACCATATATCTGTGAAAAATCAGCAGACCAAATCCCCCTGATAATATGCCAATCTGCCAGTTGGCCATATTTTTTAACAGACCGGAACCATTTTCGAACTTAGCCCAGATGTCATTTGAACAAATGTTCTGACCAAGTTTCATGAAGATTGGACTAAAAATGTGACTTCTACACTGTAAACAAGGTTTTACTATAGCCATATAAGGAAAACTGCCTGCCCCCTGGGGGACATGTTTTTTAATCAACTGGAACCATTTTCAAACTCATCCAAGATATCATTATAAGTAATGTTCTGACTAAGTTTCATGAAGATTGGACAGTAAATGTGACTTCTAGAGTGTTAACAAGGTTTTTCTAAAGTCATAAAAGGAAAACTGCCACGCCCCCTGGAAGCCATGTTTTTCAACCATTTTCAAACTCGCCCAAGATATCATTGGACACGTGTTCTAACCAAGTCTCATGAAGACTGGACAATAAATGTGGCCTCTAGAGTGTTGGCAAGGAAAATGTTGACAACAGACAGCACAACAGACAAAGGGCCATCACACAAGCTCATCATGAGCACCTTGTGCTCAGGTGAGCTTATAAAAAGGACTCAAAATAAACTTTCGGTTATAAAGCATGCTCTCCACATATTTGTAACAATAACCTTATTGACAAACCAGACAAAGATGCCAACACGTGTTTAAACAACCTTTTGATAATATGCTAAAATGTTTGTTAAACTTTGTTAAAATATTATTTATGGTAAAACTGTGGATTCTTGTTGCGATGGCGTAATTGTTTTCTTTCACAATCTAAATACTGCATAAATGTATGACCCCCGTGAATATTTACTTTTTTTAATAAATAATTGCTGTTTTTCAATAATCTTTGATGTGAAACAGCTGCATAAAAATAGCAGGGTGCAGTAACAGCTTTGTTATTTCATTCTGGATTTACCTTATAGAATGACGTAATAGGAACAATTAACACAAAAAATCAGCAATTATAAATTCCTGTCTGAACGCTTTATTTGCCAGGCACAAATGGAATAACCAGATATGAGAAAATAACTAGATTTTGCAGGAGCAATTATTCTGACGCAATAAAATATTAAAACATGTATGACTTGAAAAACAGATTTATATTATTTATTTTTTTAATATATAATCCAGCTGTAAGTATGAACTAAAGTAAGCACAAGAAAACACTATAGGAAATAGTATTATGACAGTATGATGTACAAACACTAATCATATCAACAAACAAAAGTCAAGACCTTAAATACAGGTATGTTGGTAGTCAAAATCTAAATAATATTTAGAGACATTGTCAATGAAAAAAATCCTTTACAGTTAAATTTACTTCAGGATTATTGCTATCTTTAACTGGTTATCAACACTTTTTTGCAGGACGGCAATACATTATAACTATCTTAATAAATGCAATGTTTAATGCCAATTTATCAGCATATCATTTAATATTTCTTACTGAAACAAGAGATGTGTTTGTCATTTTTTTTTTTTTTTTTTTACCTTTGACCTTGAAGGATGACCTTGAGCTTGACCTTTCCCCACTCAAAATGTGCAGCTCCATGAGATACACATACATGCCAAATATCAAGTTGCTATCTTCAATATTGCAAAAGTTATGACAAAACTTTAACCAAGGTTAAAGTTTTGGGACAGAATGATAGACAGACAGACAGACAGGCCAAAAACAATATACCCCCCCCCCTTTTTTTTAAAGGGGGGCATAAAAAGTTTCAATTTTTTCTCATGATGCGTTTTCTTATAAATAATGCAGCCAATTTAATAAAAATTTACAAAGAAACAGATTGACAAAATTAGCCTCGTTTTGGGAAAACTGGGATTAATGCATGTGCATAAAGTGTTGTCCAAGATTAGTCTGTGCAGTCCGCAAAGACTAATGATTAATCAAGGACAAAACTTTCTGTCTAAACTGAATTTTCACCAAAAAAAGACTTCATTTAAACAAAAAATATAACAAAAGCTGAAAGTGTAGTCCCTGATTAGCCTGAACTGACTGAACAATCTGGGACAACACTAAAAGCATATGCACTAAACCCTGTTTTCCCAGAACGAGGCTCAAACAAATACCTACAGCTGAATATCCAACCAAATCACAGTGAATGAAAAAGACTGAAAGGTAAATACATTACATTCCAAGGAAAACAACACCAGTCTTTCCCCATGCCAAACTGTTATCAGTCAATTAGTGGTCATTGATAAGGTACCCGCTCTACTCGGCCATAGAGGCAGTAGAGTGGCTCACATTCCATACATTATTCAGGTATTGGAGGGTATTGAACTGTTGGCAAATTACAACATTCTCAATAACTGATTCCTATCACAAATATAAATAAACCTGCGATTATTGTAATAGTGCTGGAATTTTTCGCTCTCTGGTTTTATGTAGCAGAGCATTAGAAACAAGGGCTGTTTGTAAAACATGCATGCCCCCCATATGTGGTGGTGGTGGCAGTGTTCTGCCGAGGTATAAAACAAGATGGGACAAATGTCTCACAGGTCATGAAAAGTTGGGGACATTTTCTAAACTTGTGAGACACTGAGCAAAAGCAGCAAAAATGATCAAATAATGAATGTATATCATATGCTTATTTACCTCGACATCTGGTACCAATTCATCAGTGGTCTATAGAAGTTTCTCCAACTTTGTTAATGTCAGTTTTCAAAATATTTCAACAAATAAACTAGTCGAGCAGTAAACTTGGTTCATTTTAATTTTCAAACATTTCAACAAATTAACTAGTAAACTGTAACTTAATGTAACTTTATTTACACACTGGGTTGTTCTAGTTAAGTTTAATTGAAGATCTTTCTTTGCTTTGCAGATCTCCAGAATTTCAANGACCAATGTCCCTATGAAGTTTCATGATCCCAGGCGTAAGCGTTCTTGAGTTATCATCCGGAAATCATTTTCCTATTTCCAGTCAACCATTTTACTGCTTAAGGTCACTGCGACCTTGACCTTTGACCTAGTGACCTGAATATCAATAGGGGTCATCTGCCGGTCATGACCAATGTCCCTATGAAATTTCATGATCCCAGGCGTAAACGTTCTTGAGTTTATATCCAGAAACCATTTTCCTTTTTCCAGTAACTGTGACCTTGACCTGTGACCTTGACCTTTGACCTAGTGACCTCAAAATCAATAGGGGTCATCTGCGAGTCATGATCAATGTTCCTATGAAGTTTCATGATCCTAGGCCTAAGCGTTCTTGAGTTATCATCCGGAAACCATCTGGTGGACGGACCGACAGACCGACATGAGCAAAGCAATATACCCCCTCTTCTTCGAAGGGGGGCATAATAATTCTAAACTAAGAGCTGTCTCAAGACAGGCATTCAATTTTTCGCTTTGAAAGTGTTATATACATTTTCTACAGAATACCGTTAGGGCCATCGTGGTTACACATTAAAATCCAGAGGGCGACAATGCGACAACGCAATGTACGATGGCAAGAATGCGATTATACGATGAGGACAGTGCTACAATATGATGACGACAGTGCGATAGTACGAGGGCGACAATGAGACAACGCTATAGACTAGTACCATGGCGACAATGCGATAATACGATCGTACTATACAATTCATAAACTTCATCCTACTGTCGCATTGTCACCCTCTGGATTTTAATGTGTAACCACGATGGCCCTAACGGTATTCTGTAATTTTCTGTCAGTCACCTGATGTAATGACAGTGAAAACATATTATTTGATGGTGAATATCCGAATATCAACATTGTTTGTTATATGCAAAATTAAACCTGAAAATTTAGATTACTGCAAGAAAAGTGGCAATTCCACAAAACTAAAATTTCATCGTTATACCAATTTCTTTATTTTGCTTTAAACAACTATGTATTCCAAAGCCAGGTCTACATACAAGCTAACAACACACACATTTCAACACAAAACCTCCATTTGGTAAGTACAAAAAGGGGCTGAATTCTGCTAAATTGCAGGTCAAAGTTATGAAACTCGGTTGGTGACCTCACACAATCAACCTGAACATGTGTTCAGTTCGAATTCAATACCTGTAGGAGAAACCATGATATAGAGAGGTTGTAAATTAATTTCAACCAGAGCATTATGCCAAGGCCCGTGGAGTTGTTGACATTTTGGTGAGTAGTATATCTCCGACTGTTCAGAGAATAGCTAACAATCCAGCCCAGCTAACAACCCTAACTAGAATATTATTTCTTAAATCATATATTAAGTTCTGTGACTTGAGATGAAATTGTAAAGGTTACAAACTGTGTACTCATTAATACATTTTTTTTGCCAGGAAATCTTGAAATATTGTAGGCTGCAGTGGTTTTAATGATCTGTTGTCCCCATTTCGATTGGAAAGATCTCCTCTTAACCCATTTATGCCGAGTGGACTCGTCCATCCTTCTAAGTTGGATCAATTTATTTCCAAAATTAGGGATGTCTAGTATAATTATTTCTATATTAAGAATATTTCTTACAGAAATTCCTTTAAGCAAACAGCGCAGACTCTCATGAGACGCTGCATCATGCAGCGTCTCATCTGGGTCTACACTGTTTGACAAGGCCTTTTTTCTAGACGCTAGGCATAAATGGGTTAATATAAATTTAGAAAGTGTTCATTTATAAGCAGTTTTTCACTGTCGCTTGACCATTTGTCAATTCCATATGGAATAAAAATCCTATAATGAATTGCCATTCTTGAATGAACAGATATACTTGAAAACAGAAATCCTCCAATAAACATTCACATACTCAGGGCTCTAGCCAGACCTAAAAGGAAGGGCGCCCCGCCCTGCCCTTCCGAAGCTCCGCCCTACCCTGCCCTTCCCAGGACCCACCCCGCCCTTTTATTAAAAAAATAAAAAATCCCTTATAACATTGTCATTAATTCTATTCCTCATTGTAGACATTTTTATTTACACGGTTTAATGAAAATAAAATATTAAAACAATTATTAATAATATAAAAAATAATATGCAACAGGGAGCATTCCGGATATAGCCGGGCTCAAAAGTGCCCTTTTGACAATATACAGCGCGCAAAATGCCCTTTTGACAATAAACAGCGCGCAAAATGCCCCTTTGACAATATATAGTGCGCGAAAGTGCCCTTTTGACAAAATAGCCCCCCCCCCCCCCCCCCNATAGCCCCCCTGCCCTTTTCAAATCCTAGCTGGAGCACTGCATACTAGAGCGCAATGATGGCCCCATATCACTCAACTAAGAATCTTTGCCTATGTTACATAACAAAAGCAGTAAATTGACAAATAAATCCATGGCTTAACTGAACTGAAATAAGATTTCATAAAATTGAGTGTTTTTTTAAAGATTATCTGGTGATCTAGTTTTTGTCCATATTTGACTCAAATTCCAACATGGCCAACATATTATCAAGATAAACATTCTGACCAAGTTACATAAAGATCAAATCACAAACAAAGCTTCTATTTTGGTAAAAAGGGTTTCCAAATTTACCTGGTGAGCTTGTTTTAGACGGCGCTCAACCAAGATTCAAACCTGGCCTAGATATTAAAAAAAAATCAGAATTGAATAAATATGATTCATCAAGATTGAATCATAATAGTACATGACTTCTAGAATAGTAACAAGATTTGACCTGTTGGGACAATTTTTGCACTTTACTTGCCTCGATACTCTCAAGATAAACATTGTGACCAATTTTGATTGAGATTTATTTATGAATATGTCTTCAAGAAAAGTTACACGTGTTTTCTATCATTTGACCTGGTGACCTAGATTTTGACCCCACTTGACCAATATTTGAATTTTGCCAAGATATTTTGAAGATAAACATTCTGACCAAGTTTCATGAGTTTCACCCAGTGACCTAGTTTTTGGCACTACTTGACCCCGATTTAAACCTGGTCTACATATCATCAAGATAATCATTCTTACTAAGAACCAAGATTGAATGACTCATAAAATAGGATTCTAGAGAGATAACAAGGTTTGACCCAATGACCTAGATTTTTACCCTGCTTGAACAAGATTTGAAAAATGGCAGAGATTAATTGTGGCGTGTTCTGAGAAAACTGGGCATAATGCATGTGCGTAAAGTGTCGTCCCAGATTAGCCTGTGCAGTCCGCACAGGCTAATCTGGGATGACACTTTCCGCATAAATTGGATTTTTGCTAAGAAAAGACTTAATTTAAACGAAAAATGTCATAAAAGCGGAAAGTCTCGTCCCTGATTAGCCTGTGCTGACTGCAGAGGCTAATCTGGGACAACACTTTACTCACATGCATTATGTCCAGTTTTCTCAGAACACGACACAATTGTCAAGATTAACATTCTGACTAAGTTTCATCCAGACTGAACCATAAATGTGGCTTCTAGATAGGTGATAAGGTTTTTGAGACATTGGGATTTACCCCCACATGACCAAGATACAAACTATAGTCTAGAAATTGTTGAAATAAACATTCTGTTTACTAAGTTAAAAGTTCCATCAAGTTTGAGCCAAAAAGTGGCATCTTAACCCATTTATGCCTAGCGTCTAGAAAAAAAGGCCTTGGCAAACAGCGTTAACACAAATGATACGCCGCATGATGCGGCGTCTCATCAGGGTCTGCGCTGTTTGCTTAAAGGAATTTCTGTAAGAAATATTCTAAATATAGAAATAAATATACTAGACATCCCTAATTTTGGAAATAAATTGATCAAATTTAGAAGGATGGGAGAGTCCACTAGGCATAAATGGGTTAACCCTTTGAGCGCTGGAACCGGATTTTGAAGGCCTTTGCAAACAGTTTGGATCCAGATGAGACGCCACAAAACGTGGCGTCTCATCAGGATCCAAACTGTTTGCTATTCTGATAGTATTTTTTGAAAAAAAATCGAAGAAAATGCTCATTTTATAAATTTAGCAGACAACATTTAAGCAGACGACAAATTTCCCAGCATGCAAAGGGTTAAGTTGTAAGGAGCTTAAAGTTTACGATGCAAGAAGCACACAGCACAACCACGGGCATAAGACTCGAACTGATCACAATAAATAACCTTCAACCCTTCATTGCTGAGGTGAGCTTAAAACAGTGAAATGGTAAAAGCTTTGGAACTGGTATGCCACATAAAAAAACTTTTGATTTATATCTGAAACTTGCTCTGTCCTCGACTGCACTGAACATTTGAGCAAATTTATCAAACTCAGTCTGAAAAAAAATTCCATCAACACCAGATTATTCCTGATATTAAACAAAAGCCATGAGAAATGATCCCTTATTGTAATGATAATTCAGAAGATTTATTTACAGGAAAGCAATTGCGCCTCATTCTGGAAAATTCGAGATTGACATATGTGGCATGTTCTGAGAAACTTGGGCATTATGCATGTGCGTAAACTGTCATCCCAGATAAGCCTGTGCAGTCCGCACAGGCTAATCAGGGACGAAACTTTCTGCCAAAACTGGATTTTCGCTTAGAAGAGACATCATTTAAACAAAAAATTCCATAAAAGCGGAAATTGTCGTCCCTGATTAGCCTGTGCAGACTTCACAGGCTAATCTGGGATGACAATTTACGCACAAGCATTTTGCCCAGTTTTCTCAGAACACGCCACATATGTGTGTAAAGTGCCATCCCAGATAAGCCTGCGCAGTCTGCCCAGGAGAACACTTTCTGTCAGACTGGATCTTCGTTTAGAAGTGACTGACTTTTAGTTTAAACCTATTTATTTTAGATCAATTGCATCGAAAGCCTAAGGCTTATTTGAAATGCTCTTGAGTCCGTTTCCTGGGACTAAAACCAGTACTTGGTGTCTATGGGGGAGATCTAAAGAACGCTCCCACAGTGGGGATCCAACCCATGACCTCCTGATCGCTAGGCGGAGGACACTATATCCATTACGCCACGGCGACTTTTAACCGTACCTGTGCAGCCTGCAAAGGCTTATCTGGGTCAATACTTCACGCACATGCATTAAGCCAGAGCCAGACTCATATATGTGTTCTAAGAAAACTGGGCATAATGCTTGTGCGTAAATTGTCATCCCAGATTAGCCTGTGCAGTCGGCACAGGCTAATCAGGGACAACAAATTCCGCTGTTATGGAATTTTTCGTTTAAATGATGTCTCTTCTTAGCAAAAATCCAATTCTGGCGGAAAGTGTCGTCCCTGATTAGCCTGTGCGGACTGCACAGGCTAATCTGGGACGACACTTTACGCAAATGCATTATGCCCAGTTTTCTCAGAACACACTGGTGTGTGTGCACTCAAGTATAACAATTGCGAGACTGCAACAACTTTTTATGTCTCCCAAACATGATTATGAGGAATCCAATTCCAATAAATTCATTACCACACACAGGACAATTGAATCAATCGGTACATGAAAATAAAATGTATCAGCCGAACAATAAAAGTCGAGACAAATCTGTGAAAATGGGGTTAAATGCATAAGCGTAAAGTGTCGTCACAGATTAGCCTGTGCCCTCCGCACATGCTAATCAGGGACGACACTTTCCGCTTTTACTGTATTTTTCGTGTAAAGAAAGTCTCTTCTTAGGTCTAGGCAGTTTCTAAAGTTCAGGCGAAAAGTGTTGTCCCTGATGAGCCTGAGCGAACTGCAGAGACTTATCTGGGACGACACTTAACGCACTACATTAAACCCCCTTTTCTAAAAGGGCTTCTCAATTAGCAACAAATCCGTTGGTGAGAGAAATATTCAAGCATTAAGACCTTGGCCAGGACTAAGGACAAGATTTCCAAATTGGATAAACATTAAATCAGGATTTCCTATAAACCATGGCCATAAATACTGGTCACAAATGACAAGAATTGATCACCCAAACCATCTGATGGCCCAGTCATATAGATTAGGGACATTGACCATGTAATTGTATTATAATAAGGTAGCCAAACAGTAGTATGGATTGAAATAGTACCTGATCTACAATATAAATTCATAAGAAATTTGGCCCATATAATTTGAGAAACAAAAGTTTTTAAACATAATGTGTCATTTTTGAAATTAAACTTCATTATGTCATAATGATATTACTTAATAGTTTTATTTCTTCTTTCTTTGCATACTATTTTGGATCAAAACCCTTTCCCCCTTTTCTGATCCAAGAATTATTCTTCTGGAATAAAACATTCAAGTGCTTACTGGTTTCGGCCATTAAGGCACAATCTCCCTAGGTTTTTTTCTTCTAATTATCCTGTCATTGGCACCCACAATTATCTTCCAGCAAGAGCTCTCTAAAATAGAGCTGCTGCTAACGGCAACCAAGTTGTACATATTGAATTGTCCTTCTGTAAACTCGCCAAAAGATGCCAAAAGATGCGTCTGAAACGTTGGCCTAGGGACAGTTTTATGTATTTTAATTACAGGCAGACAACTATTTATTTATTATACAAGAAGTTTCAGAATTTATTTAGGCTGCTTTCCATGTGTCAAAATATGAACAAAATATTTTCAAATGGTGGGGCCATGATCAATAATAAACAAGATGTGTTTGTGAAACACAATGTCCCCCTATATGACGTTTGACCTTGAAGGATGAACTTGACCTTGACCCTTCACCACTCAAAATGTGCAGCTCCATGAGATACACTTGCATGTCAAATATAAAATTGCTAGCTTCAATATTGCAGAAGTTACATTACATGAGCAATTTTGACCCATATATTTGACCTAGAAGGATGACCTTGACCTTGACCTTTCACCACTCAAAATGTGCAGCTCCATGAGATACACATGCATGCCAAATATCAAGTTGCTATCTTCAATATTGCAAAAGTATTCATAAAATAAGCGATTTGGGCCACATATATTTGACCTCTGACCTTGAAGGATGACCTTGACCTTGACCTTTCACCACTCAAAATGTGCAGCTCCATGAGATACACATGCATGCCAAATATCAAATTGCTATATTCAATATAGCAAAAGTTATTGCAAAATGTTAAAGTTGGCGCAAACCAACCAACCAACAGACCAACCAACCAACAGACAGGGCAAAAACAATATGTCCCCCACTACTATAGTGGTGGACCTAAAAAAAGAGTAAATGTTACTCATCATTATACTCAAAATAGATTGCATAATTCTGGAGTAAGGTTTGTGGAATTCAAGCACTTATTGATGTATCACATAGTATTACTCAACATGTGCAAATCAACATTATGTTGTCCAATGATCGATGTCTAACAACCTTTTGCCAAGGTGCTTTGTGGATACGGAGTAACGGACTATGGGCAAAGGAAAAAAGTTAACTTGATTTTTACTTATTCCATTTACTGCTGATGCATTTTTTTGATGAGGCAGACAAATAAACAGACAAATAATAAGCAGGCTCTGCATGGAAACATCTAGCTGCTACAGTAAACAAACTCATAAACAAATAATGGCCCAACTGGTGTATTCCCCTGCTGCACTTTTTTGTCAATTATTGTCCCAACACTGTCTGGGCTAAAACAGCTGTTTATCTTCTGCCAAATACTGTATAATCATTATTATTCGTGGGACATTTTCGTTCAATTCGTGGGTTTACTGATACACAAATTAAACACAAACACATCAGAAAAAAACCAACGCAAAATTCCTCTTTTTTTGTGTCAAAATAAAAAATCCATGAATTTAAGTGTCCTCGGAAAGGTCATTTTTTTAAGGGAAAAATAACAACATGAAATTCATGCAGACGAATTAAAATGATTTTACAGTAGCCTCGTTTCAATCAATCTCAAGGGTTTCTGCATCCTACAGTCAAAACATGCAGGTATCGAAGCCTTTGCCTAAGTGGTGGTTTTTGTTCTGGCAGCTTTGCAAACAACAGAGAAACAAAGCCTTCATATCTGCAATCTGCTGCAATAATGGCAGCTATGCATATTTAGATTGACATTCTGGTGGTAATTGATACAAGATAATTTCCCAACAACAGACAGGCATATTTAATCAGATAAATAATGCATTGAAAACATGAGCCGATGTGAACGTTACACAGCGCAATGATCAATGATCGATGTAATCATCATATGCCATCAAATCTGTGCAATGCCATTAAAATGCAACTGGAGTCATGAAAAACGAAACTTTGCCATCAAATAATAGGCAGATGCATTTATTGAGATTAGTTACTATTCACAAGGTCTCAAATACAGCATTTGTCACAATATCACTTACACAGGGTTCTCACTGGAAAATATTTTGCATTCGCCACTTGGTACAAATTGAGGCCATTTTCATTAACAAGGAGCCATCCATTTTATAGCTGCTTGAATAGTTCAATTTTTACAGTGTCAAACTATGCAAGATACTGATATAATAATTTGAAGCAATACTTCATATCAGTTGACTGTGTTTTTAAAGGTTACAACACATTCACACAGTGTTGATATATACATGGTTGTGATTTTGGAACCACCTCAGGGGAGGACAACTCCCTACCCCCTTACTAGGTTCAACTAAACTCTTCTTTTGTTTATAGATCCAGCAAAACTTATAACTATTTGTTAAATAAGTTTGACATAGAAAAAGAGGAAATCAGCTGAAAGGAGGAAAAATCACACCTCTCTATAAAAGTTTTAAGAGTTATGTTACTTGTAACGAAGAGTTAAAAAAGATTTTCACATCTAACTTTCTACAATACGAATATTTAACCACAATTAAAAAAAAAAAAAAAA
>VMBQ01004954.1:56026-75144 GCA_007657795.1 Dreissena rostriformis
ACTGCAAAGCACCCCCTGATGATTCATGTGACATAACACAGTATGGCTGGGGGATTTAGGATGGGATACCTGTACCCAAGGTTGCCGAAGGAGATCCCGCACCACCAGAACTGATAGATGTTATCCGCTGCCAGTGCAAAGCAATGGACAACAAGTGCAGTAAAGAAACATGTGGGTGTCGCAAGCAATGGCTGTCGTGTACATCATACTGTTCATGCTCTGGATGTCAAACATGCTGTAATCCTAATACATACCATCAAACACAAACACAAACAGTAACAAATGAAGAGAATGAAGAAGAAGGAGGATATATTAACTTGAGAGAGGAGGCTGCGGAAGAAGTCGAAGAAGGCTTAAATGACGATACAGTAGAAGAGGACGGCGAAAATGAATGGGATTGAAGAATACCTACACATGCATAATTATTGATAATTTTGCATAAACATAATGAAAGTGCACCAAAACAAGTGCTTAGTTCATTTATATAGCCAGATGTAGTTAATATGACATACTAATGATAATTAGTGTGCATTATGTTGTAAAAAACTCAAACATATCACTTAAGCTAACCATAATAAATTAGTGCTACATGTGAGGATTGTGTATGTATATTTTTGATTTTAAGATTATCAGCAAATCACGTAAAAGAGTTATATACAATGGTATTAACGAACATTCAATTACACTAGAATATATTAGACTGCTTTGCGTATTGCTTTCCACTTAAACAAATTCCTGATTACTTAGATGGTCGTTGCCACTGAAAAGTCTTATATCATATCAAATGTCAATATATCTACAATTGTTGATAAATAATATCAGATATAGTTTGTAAACTATGACCTCAAAAAGGCATCTTTCAGCTATGTTGAACTGATTTCTTCATTTTGATACACTGTATCATAAAATAAACATCAGAAATGGATTCAGCATACATAAAAACCCTTGAAAAGACACCATACAAGCTATATTATTTGATTAAGGTAGAATGCGGAAAATTGACCTTTGCGTCTGGCGGCCATTTTGGATCTATGCAAATTAGGCAAGATTCCCAAATTTGCCAAGATGGCAAACCCTCTTAAATTAAAGATATACATTTATATGTTGCATCCTTGAAATATTGCCTCATTGTACTCTTCATTTCTAGGTTCTCAAAAATCCGACTCGACTATACCGTCAGTTAGTATTACACGATAATTGAAATGTTTGATACAAAACACTCGTTAAATCGTTAAAGTTAGAGTCACCGTCTTGGAGCAGTCAAGTCAAAGCCTCAGGACGGTGGGCATTAACTGGTTTAAAGGCTAGCGCTGTACATGTCGCAACCATAGGTTCTTGAAAATATTATTTTTTTTGTCCTTATATTTATTATATATATATATAAGGACAAAAAAATATGTTCAAGTACCTGTGATCGCAACTAAGCCGTACCTAACAATTAGCTCAGAATTTATCACAAANTTCAGCATGGTGTTCCCTATTTCAAGTACTTTTCATCCGCTCTTAATGTGGGGGTATTCGTCACGTCTGTGACAAAGCTCTAGTTTATTTTTTTTAAGGTTTCTGCGATTTCGACTAAGACCAAAGAGTGTGAAAAATACATACAGGAGTTGAAGCAGCAGACCACCTCAACCCAGCTGGAGTTACAGGACTCACTGGTATGGTAGTTGCATCATGATGATCATGATGTCATTATGTTACATTTTGTGGTATCATACTTAGTAAGTATGCATTGGGTTCGGAAAGTGTAGTTGACATTGTTGTCTCCTTATATAATGAAGTCTGAATGTAATATTTACAAGTATATAACTATATATTAAATATATTTTTATGTCCCACCATCGAAGAAGGCAGCATTTAGGAGTCACATCGTTGGTCTGACTGTCTGTCTGTCTTTGCGTCCCTCTGTCCGTCTCAGCCATCCATCTGTCCATCTGTGCAAAGTTTCCTGTCTCAGTCATAACCTTGCCGTATAGTTTGGATTTTGAAATAAATTGCCACTATTGTCCACCATCGACGTCTTGGGTGTCACACTCCACTCACTACCTCAAAGGTCAAGGTCACACATATAGATCAAAGGTCAAATTTTGAAAATTCCTGTCTCAGCCATAACTTTACCTTATATTGATAGATTTAAAAATAACTTGGCAGAAAAATCAATCCATCGTTTGACTAGTTTGGTATGTATTCCTACCTCAAAGGTTCAGTTAAATATATTGTCTCAACCAATGAAATAGATCATATAATCTACCATGGTCCACTACTTATTGTCTTTGGACCGAAAATGAAAAGATGTTTGGGTAATTCTGTAATTCTTACTGATAACAATCCTAAAGTCAGTTTTGTTTAGCCATTATCAACACTTAACTGGTCAGTAATGTCTTACATAATACATGATACCCATAGCCATATTGGTGCTCCCATTCAGAGAGATGTGACAAAGGAGAGGGAGGGGCTGCAGAGGGAGCTGACACGCCTACAGGAGGAGAACGACTCCCTCCAGGCCAAACACTCGAAGCACGCTGGGCAGCTCCAGAACGAGGATATCAACCTGCCTAACAACCTAGATGTAAGTATGGATGAACTCAGCTGGGAATTCTGGCTTCAGAAGATACGGCAGTAAGGTGGAATGTGCACAACAATAATTTTGTTAAAATGTATGGTTTAGTTTTGGCAGGGCTTTTAACTGTGTCATATCAGAATAGTTTATTTTGACTTAAGCATATACACAGCTTATCATTACAAACATACATATGTAATTACAGCATGCGTTTCAATTTTATACAAAACATACATCATTTAAAAGAAAGATCAATTTAAAAAGAACGAAATACAACATGTTTTCGTGAGAATGTAACATGGATGAGGTTAATACATAGTGACCACATACTGTCAAAACGTAGTTTAATAATTGCAACAAGTATTTACATTATTCTTTGCTTATTGTCTTCGTGAAGAATATAAAATGTATACTATGTCATATGTCATAGATTGTCATATTGGTATACAAATGTCATAAATTGTGCAATAATATTCTTCACATCCAGTGTACAGTCTAGGAACTATTAATGTAAAGTAAACAATAGGTTAATTGTTTTCAAAGCATTTGTGTTGTTCCATATAAGATGTTCTTGTTTCAGCTTGTTGTTAAGAAAGTATGTATGTACTAATCCATACAAATGTCCAATATATATGAGACCAATGTTGTATAGCACAGCCTATCCCTCGTCCTATCAGTTCACTTCTAGCATTCCTCGCCACACCCCCAACAACACATACACAATCTTAAGTTGTCTAGTTTGTTTAGTCTATTTTATAAACTTCCATCCTGAAACTTGTTTAATGCTAGATTTTATTGAGTGCATTTGGTTAAGAGAAATTTACATGTTCAGCTGTAATAAAACTAAGAGAAGTAATATTTCAGAATTTTATTAACTGAGGGAATCCCATTTGTTGTACGATGTATTGTAAACCAGCTTGAATGGGGCCTAATTAGGGATTGAACCCTGGACCTCCCAGTTCCTAGGCTTAAGCACTACCATGTCATATAAAATCTAGCTCATGTAGCAAGGCAGTACAAGTGTCCCTTACACCTTACCCTTCTACAGTACAACTGCCTTAAAAATTGTGAACACTCATGTTCAGCACTTATATTTTCATAATATTACTTAGTAATCAAGCTCAGTAAGTATTTGGGTCATTCTCATAACATGTTTCTTAGCAGTATCAATTAATGTCATTCACATACATAGTGTTGGTATAAGTATGTTGTAAAACCATGAAATATTTGTTTTGTCCCCTACCAGTTTCACCGATGGTTTGCGCTTTGTCCGTCAGTCCGTCTGTCCGTCAGTCCGTCCGTCCGTCAGTCAGTCTGTCACATTCTGGATCCTGCGATAAGTTTAAAAGTTCTTCATATTTTTTCATGAAACTTGAAACATGGACAGATGGCAATATGGAGATTATGCACGTCATTTCATTTTGTTCCTACGTCAAAAATTCTGGTTGCTATGGCAACAAATATTAAAAAAAAAAAAAACTGACAATGGTGGAGCCGGTAGGGGACATCATTGCTTGGCAATAGCTTGTTTTCTCTATACTGTTTTCAATGTGTCAAACCCTTTAACTTACATACAGGACCAGCATATACATTCGTTCTGTGGAACTGTTTATACATCATTCACAGAATCCCTGGACTGTTCTCAGAAAAATAATTCAGGCACAACAATGACTGTTCTAGCTAGGAAATACATGTTAAAGTAATGGCATGTTTAAACAATCTAATTTCTGACCATTTTATAGGCAGTGTCCCACTTTTGCTTTTCTGCATAAGGAATACATTTGAGCCTCACTCTGAGAAAAAGGGGTTTAATGCAAGTGCGTAAAGTGTCATCCCAGATTAGCCTGTGCAGTCCACACAAGCTAATCAGGGACGACACTTTCCGCCTAGACTTGATTTTCTTTAAGAAGAGTCTTCATTTAAACGAAAATTACAATAAAAGCAGGAAAGTGTCATCCCTGAATAGCCTATGCGGACTGCACAGGCTAATCTAGGACGACACTTTACACACATGCATTAAACCCCCTTTTTTCAGAGCACGTCCCATATATATACATGACCTATGTGGTGTTTTTCAGGACATGCAGCTGCTGCTGCTGCGTTACCGAGAGGAGATCATCGCTGCGAAGGTTGCCAAGGAGCACCTGGAGGAGACACTGAAGAGCGAGCTGATGTTCCTCAAGGACCAGGTGCTCTCTGAGCAGCAGGAGAAGGCAACTGTGGAGGAGACACTCACGCAGGAGATCAGTGTGCTACAGGAGAAACTGGGTAGGGGTGCGCTTTCTGTGTCTGCTAGTTCTGAGTCAGATAGTTAATTTTAATAACAAGATGGCCAGGGCCCTAAGGCACTCATCTAATATCTGAAAGAACTAGACTATTCTGAGAAAAGGGAGTTAAAAATAATGAAAGTACTTTATAAAACATAGATATTTAATTTCTTGGAACATTTTTATTTTTGAACTCGGCTGAGATATTATTTAAACAAATGTTTTGAGCGAGCTTATTCATGAAGATTTGACCTCTGTCCTATTCCAGCATTCCAGGACAGTGTTGGCTCCGAGCTGGAGCGTGAGACGTCCGTACGCAAGGAGGTGGAGTCGAGACTGCGAGATCTCGAGCTTGACGTGAAATCCAAGAATGCCAAGGATCGGCAGATGATAGAGAGGCTAGAGAATGACCTCAAGGAAAACCAGAACACAAAGGTATGTCTGCGGTCAAGTGTGAATTTCTAAGTTTATGAGATAATATGGCGCCTGAAGCTACATTATTTTGATGACACAAAGTTTGTCCCAGCACTCCTAACAAGATTCACAAAATGTGGATGAATTTTTAATTAAAGGTAGCATTTTTGAGCTGTTTCGTTTTATTATGAAAGATATTCAATTTTTTTTATGGTCTTGTGCTTTGGAGAGAAAGAATTATCTGCGAAAGAATTATCTGTCCATTCTGGTAACCTCCAATTAAGCTCACATGTGCCAGAAGTTGAAATTGAGCCTGGGTGGCTGAGATGAAATATGTGTTCCTTCCAATTGACATTAGAGACTGAAAAAGATGTATTGTCACTAGTATATCATAAAAATAAAATAAAATTGTAGTTTTATTGTATTGTGAGGCCCTAAGTGAACTCCTTAATATGTCATCAGTTTGGCCAGGAAAAGAAGGGCATTTTGGTGCATCACTTAACTAACCCTGATACATGATACATACATGCCATAAATTTATGGACCGATTCCGGGACATTGTGCTCAATTTTCCGGGACTTTTGCCGATTTTCCGGGACATGTATACATATAGCGATATATGAAGTCATAAATGTATTTTTGGTACGCATTTTTTCGCGATATCCAATTAGTTAAATTACTTATGTAACTTACCTGGAATCATAAGATCCATGCACAAAAAAAAAACATTATTTAAACAAGAAGACTAAATTATAATTAACATTGTAAATTCCAAAATACACAAGATATATTAACGTCAAATTAAACATTACTACTTCCGTTTCTAGATATAAGCTACGTGTTTTTCGTGTAAGAAAAGAGCGCATGTATATAAAAATGAGATGGTTCAGTGCTGATTTAATTTTTAGTCACTGTACACTTAAAACATGGACTGCGTGTAACACGGGTGATGAATGCAGAAGTTGTCATGGGTGGCACGCGCGGTGTAAGCTATGACGTCAAACTGTTACGACTTACATTGTATGCGCTGAGCGTAAAAGCGTGTTATTTGGCATTATGAGTGTGAATAAATCAGACACCGCGAAAATCCGGGTGAAACTGGATTTATTCATGAATGTGCATAGCGTAATCCGTTAAAACTACACAGCCATCAAATTGGAGCACGCCAATTCACAACGAATTATTAACCCCTTTTGTTTGACTGTGATTGCGAGACAATCGACAAGATAATAGGACCCCCCGTTAATTGATCGATTTTGACACGTAGCGTAATTGCCTAAACGGACAGGCATTGCTTTGGAGACGACGCAATATTAGTGGCAAGCACTGATTTGCATGCTAAGATAAGGAACATACAGGTTTTAATAAAATCCTGGACATTTGACAGATTTCCGGGACTGCGGGACAGGGTATGCATTTCCGGGACTGTCCCGGACGATCCGGGACGTATGGCATGTATGCCTGATATGACTTTATTTGATGAGAAATGACTCCTCCGTGTTCGCTTATAAAACACAGACTGTTGCTAACCTGGTATAATGAGAGTTGAAGCTGTTATTATACCCCCACAAACGAAGTTTAGGGGGGTATATAGGAGTGAGCTTGTCTGTCGGTCGGTCTGTCGCCTGTCTGTCTGTTGGTTGGTCCGTATTAAGTGTCCGCTCTCTAATTCGAGTTGTTTTCATCCGATCTTCACCAAACTTGGTCAGAAGTTGTATCTAAATGATGTCTAGGTCAAGTGTGAATATGGGTCATGCCAGGTCAAAAACTAGGTCACGGGGTCACTTAGTGCGTATTCTGTGTTAATGCTGCGTGTGGGGGTATTCATGACCTTAGTGACAAAGCTCTAGGTACTTATGTTATCACTCACTAACTCCCTCCATTTCAGAGTCGTCTGGAGAATGATGTATACTCACTGCGTCAGAAGATCTCCTCGCTGCAGACGGACGTTGACAACAGTGAGGCCGTACAGAGAGACTTTGTGAAGCTCTCGCAGTCACTGCAGGTGAGGCTGTATGAAGTCATTTTTAAATGTTTCATGTACGACTATGTAAGCAATATGAGTGGAGTTAAAAACTCATGCCGCCTTCTTTCAAAGATCCAGTTGGAGCAGATCCGCCAGGCAGAGAACGAGGTGCGCTGGCAGAATGAGGAGGACATTGACGATTGCTCAGCCTGCAGGCAGCAGTTTACAGTCACCAAGAGAAAGGTACCAGTCTACGTTGCTTCTAGCCTTCATGGTTGTTTCTAGCTGTCTTGGTTGTTTCTTGAATAATGTTTAATTCTTATTTACTATTATTCCATTTTTACCTTTGGCTGATTCATTTAATATTGTTCATTTTAAAAATATTTTTCACCATATTCAATAGAATTTCAGTCATGCAACGATGGTCAGTTAACCAACTCACATTTTTTCTGGGAAAGCTGATTTACCAGTACTAGTACAAATATTTATGCTACTAACTGTAAACTGCCGTACCTGAATCAGAGGTAGGGAAAAAATGGCCAAGAAATAATTTCAGGACCAAAGCCAACATAAGTTATGTGGTTTGGCCAGGAATCGAACCCAAGATCCTTGAGTTTGTAGGACAGCTCTCTACCAGCTGAGCTTGCCAGCCCAGCTTTCATGTATATAATAATGTTAAATGTCTTAACTTCTGTTTGATTTATTGGTGTTTATTCTAATAAATATACTGTACAGTGTGTTTACTGAACAAACATTGAAAGAAAGCATTTTATTTAGATTTCCAAAAGGTGCATTTCTGTTTTTTTCGGATATGTATTTCTTGACCTTTCAGACTTTTCATCAATTTTTTACAGCATCATTGCAGACACTGTGGAAGAATATTTTGTTTAGACTGTATAACAAAGACAGTGAAGAGTGGTCCAAATCTGCGCCCAGCAAGAGTTTGTGATGTGTGTCACACACTACTTGTGAAAGATGCAACACCATATTTTTCTTCTGAGCCGCCAAATTCACATAGATGAGAACAGTTGTGTGTGTCATAGTGAAAATTAGCTGCAAGCTGTGACATGTGTCTTAAAATTTACCTAAAATGTTGCTTTTTTATGGACAAGTTTCTTGTTCTAATGAAATTGTCATTAATATATATATTATTGCCTGGAATATTCTAAATTTGGTTTATGACCTAAAAGCAAATTGCACAATTCACCTGGTTATGTATTCTGTTATATTAAAATATGTGGTGTGATTTCAAAAAACATTAAAAGAGGTGGTAACTTTGTTAGTCACCTTATAAGTTTCTTCCAAAACTCCACTTTTTGAAATGATCCAACAACCCCCAAACTGTGCCTGAAATGTAGCAATGACTCTTAAGCTCTGACATGTTCATATTGGTAAATTAATGCATGAAATAAGCATCTCTAGCAAAGGAGATCAGAAACTATGTTATCTGTGTTCTTTTTTAAATGCATGTTAGAGCATATATTTTATATAGAATGTAAAGGGTCTTTAACTTTTTGCTATAAAATGTTATACCGGTAAAATGGCATTCAATACGGGACCATGTGGTTTTAGCTCACCTGAGCTCAAAGTGCTTGGAGAGCAATTGGTATAGGGGAAATTTCATGAATACATGAACTTCATCAGGCGTGAACAATGGATAGGAAGGACACAATTGATACTTTAAAAAAATGGTCTATATTGGTATAGAAAAACAAGAGTTATTTTCCCTTGTTTGCAAGAAAAAAATGGAAAAAGTGGACATCGAGGAAGATGTAGACTTCATTTTGTATGTTATACAGACCAAACAAGTACAGTTTGGTGTCACCATGAGGTTTCAGATGAAGGCAGATATTGTTTTTTTTTCACAATTTTCAAATGCCAGCAACAAATGTAGATTGTGTGTCATTGCTTATACTCAGGTGAGTGCTTTGGGGGATCATTGCCCTCTTGTTAANATTTATTGCATTGAAGTTTGCATATTGCGTTAAAAAGGTGGTGTGGGTAGTTACAACTGATAATGAATATCAATTTAAATTGTGAATAGTAATAATGATTCTATAAATTTAAACAGTTCATTTGTATCTATGCTCGTTAATGAAATTATATTTGGAACATATCTGTAACTGTTATTGAAGTCTTTCTCTGGGAAAACTGGGCTTTTATTTGCATGAGCTTAAAGTATTTCCAAGATCTGCCGATACAGACCGCAAAGGATAATCATGGAAGACACTTTTCCACCAATTATGTCCAACTGACATACTTATTATTGAATATTTATCAAAATTGTAAACCCAAATTATTGCTGAACTTTGAGGATCAATCTATTACATGTGGTCATGTGCAGTAGGCATCGTCGTGCGACAGGTAACACACTTTACTCTCCAGTATGTTAATTGATTTTTAAAAATCTTAAAAAAACATTATAAAACGAGAAATTACAGTTTTTAGGAATTCCTAGTCCTTAATTGAATAAAGGAAATTGGGGGTGTATCAAAATTAGATCAATTTTTTAATGCCCAAAAAACAGTGAATATGAATACACAATTCATATAAGTTATATTACATATGTTCAGATTTGAGAGATGGGAAGTGGCAATATTTAAAAAAAGTTAGGCAGTTAAAAGTCTTTGTATTCTAAATAGGGTAAGAGTGATCATGTAACTATANTGGGGGTGTAACAAAATTAGATCAATTTTTTAATGCCCCAAAACAGTGAATATGAATACACAATTCATATAAGTTATATTACATATGTTCAGATTTGAGAGATGGGAAGTGACAATATTTAAAAAAAAAGGCAGTTAAAAGTCCTTGTATTCTAAATAGGGTAAGAGTGATCATGTAACTATTAGATTGTGTAGGAATATTGCTTATAATATTTTATGAAAATCAGTAGTGATTGTATCATTGTAGAGTAAGGGTCGCAAACGTCTACTATGTTGTGTTTTTGTTTGTTTTGTCTTGTAATGTTCTTTGTTATATTCATACTCTTTGTACTTTCTAAGTTTATTGACCNTATTTTATGAAAATCAGAAGGGATTGTATCATTGTAGAGTGAAGGTCGCAAACGTCTATTATGTTGTGTTTTTGTTTTTGTTTTGTCTTGTAATGTTCTTTGTTATATTCATACTCTTTGTACTTTCTTAGTTTATTGACCAAAAGTAAACAAAATATAATCAAATAAACATAAGATTGTAGGATAAGAACTGCGCAAAATATTTGTTATCTGTATGTTTAACGGTTCAAACCAACCAACACATTCTTTGGGCATTCTTAAGTACCACAGGCTTATACTCTCATTTCCATTCAATGTTTTGGGTTTTTAGCAAACTCAATAATTGTGAATAGCATAGACTTTTATGTTGATGTTCATTACTAATCATTTTTAAATGTATTAAAGTTATGGTCGGATACATGTTGCTAGGTCATGTTCTAGCAATCCTCAAAAACTTAATTGTGTTTGTGAACATGCTTATGTATCTTCAATTAATAGGTTGTATTCACTTTTCAAAAGCATTTTTAATTGTTAACACACATTTTTTCATTTGAAAATCTTATCGTGACTTTGTTTATGAAAACAAGGTTTTAAGTAGACCATAAATGACACAAAATACATGTAGCTATGCTACAAGTAGTTAACCCTTGAATGTAGTTTATTTCTAACACTTCTGCCCACTTGAGTGTAGTAGGCACACTGACTTGTTTACATTGTATATCACAGCTGTTCACACATGGTCCATTCTGCTGGCTTATTGAAGGTGGAGCTGCCTGCTCCCATTCATGTTTATTTGAGTCTTGCTCTGTGAAAAGTTGGGTTTAATGCATGTGCGCAAAGTGTCGGCCCTTATTAGCCTGTGCAGTCCGCACAGGCTTATCAGGGACGACAATTTCCACTTTAACTGGATTTTCGCTAAAAAGAGACTTCTTCAAATGAAAAATATCATAAAAGCGGAAAGTGTCGTTCCTGTTTAGCCTGTGCGGACTGCACAGGCTAATCTGGGACGACACTTTACGCACATGCATTTAACCCCTTTTCACAGAGCAAGGCTCATTTATTTATTATGCATGTCATTGAAGATGACAAGTCACATTGTGTTAGCAAACGTTTCAACTTTTTTTGCTGCTCTTAAAATTAAACCGGTCTTAACCAATTTGAATAAAAATGTTTGTTGGCAAAATAAGTCTGCCAAGTTCAACGAAAAGTCAAGTCTCTATTTAATAGTTGAATTATGGTCCATGAAATGTCAGTTGAAATGGAGTTATCAGATCTTCATCCGACTTCATGTAAATGTTTGCAGGTATATCTCAGAAATTATCAACTCAACCAGAAACTGCACTGTTTCAGCCCTCTTTATCTATCACTGTTAATCTGATTGTCACCAAATTCAGATTTGTTTTAACCTAGATGGGGAATACCAGTTTTACCTGTATCACATTAAAATGTATTGAAATATAATGAGCTCCAAAATGCAAAAATGGGTCTTACGGCATATACGACCAGTGTTGCTCCCGCAGTCTGGTCAGGAGTTACTAATGAGATCATGAAACCTGGCGTGACTTTATAGCGGACTGGGTAGCTCCATGCAGGCTGGTCTTGAGTAACCCTGGCCACATATGTCATAAGACCAATTTTTGCATGGCACAGGTCTTATGATGTTGTTGTTAGTATCTTCATTGTTATAATGTATGAGAATAAAACTACAAACTATTAGCACATTCATTTGTTATCTCCACGTTCACTAGGTACACACATTGTCCCCAATGCAAGCTAGTTTCTGTGGTGAAATATAATGATTTTTTTCAATCTTTAGATCTTTCTGAAGATTTCCCCATTAGACACCAAGTACTGGTTGTAGTCCCAGGAAACGGACTCGAGAGCGTTTCAAATAAGCGTTAGGCTTTCGATGCAATCAAGCTAAAATAAATAGGTTTTAACTAATATATATGAATATGCGGCCCATTTACCCATTTTAAACGGAAGAAAATAAAAACTAAGAGGACAAAAACTTTGAAACATTTTATTTATACTGATAATCAAGGAATGTAAAATAATGGACAGTGTTGCAAATAACATGTTGTGCAACTGTAAATTATGAACATAAACTAACTTTGGAAACACAATAAAGCATGTTTAACAACAGTCTTGTAAGTGAACAATCTTAACAAGTAATGTTTGACAAACTTAAAATGTACTACTGTACATGTAATGGCAAAAGCAGTTTTGGCTTCTGTTACATAGGATACAATGTCATATGTCCCGCATCATTTGAAAATTGGCCATATGCCATATGCAGCCAGATAAGCTCCAGACCAGCCTTAGCATCTGCGCAGTCTGTTCAGGAGCTACCCTGCCTGCAAATTAGACCACAAAACGTTGTGTGCCTTTATCGCGGGCAGGATAGCTCCTGACCTGACTGCACAAATTTGCAGGTTGGTTGGGAGCTACCTTGGCCACCTGGCATAAGACCCATATTGCATGATGTGGCACACTTGACAATATGCTTTTAAAAGATTTGCAACAAATAGAGCAAGGAAAAATCATTTTATGTTTGATTTTAATAATTGCAATATTCTTTTGAATTAATTAATTGAAATTTTGGAACATGAAAAACATCCGTGTCACCAATACATTTTTTTGCAAGATAAAAAAAAAGCTTATTCCTTTTACACTAAAGAACAGTTCAGAATCAATAAGTGCTGACATGATTAACTGGTAAACCAGTGTATTGAAATATTTGCCGACAAAAAATCGTATCGTGCCATGGTGTAGGCATACCAGTTTTTTAGATTCATAGGGATCCGCATTTTAAGACGACTTAATAGTGTTTGATTTTCACAGATCATGATTTTATCTGTCAAGGTTAAATAGGTGAATAACAACAAGAATAAAATATTTTTAACAAGTAAAGCAGAAAGTCAATTTTGTATCATTTTGGCATAAATCTTGACATTATATAATAAAACAAGCATTTTTTTGTTAATTGATATCCCCTGATGGTCACAGAACTTAAAGAAAAGGTTATTTGAAGGGTTTCGCCTAATCTCAGTTATTTTTTCCCGCTTTGCGTTTGCAGTTGACAATATAATGCAGATAACATTTTTTTATTAATCAATTAACATTGAAAATGAAGGTAGCATCAGGGCGATAATTGTAAATAAAAAATATAGGGTTATTGTTTTTATCCCTTGCAATTCTCCCCATTGACATCTACATGTACAAGCTGAGAAATATTAAGATTTTTTTTTTTTTTGCAACCCAATTTGGGCTCATCAGCAATCGCAGAGCATGAGATTTCCTGTCTAGAATTGAATCTTCATCAGCAACTCCCTTGTGAAACATGGCATATGGACTGTAGTTTGAAAATTCAAGAAAATGCTTGAATGTAAAAGTAAAAAAAATCTAAACTTAAAACTGAATTAAAAAGATTAAAAGGTTAATAAATGTACCAAATCTCCACCGGTTCCTTCAACCACTTATGTATTGTGTTTAACTGTTAAACAAAATTAATGCATTATTCTGAACAAATCACATTTTGTTAAATAGTTTGCACAATGTACAGTGTGAATATTAATGACTTTTAGAATAACCTTTTACTGAAGACAAACTCCAGGCACTTTCAATAAATTACATTCAAAACAAGAGAGCTAAAGGTCCTATGTCGCTCTCCTGAGACAGGAAGGAACTCAACTGTTCAGAGCAGTTTTTGTGGAGTTATCAAACCAGTTTAGAACTCAGCGGAGATATCATTAGAAAGAAAGTAAATGTTCTGAGCAAGTTTAATGATAATTGGGCTAAAATGGGACTTCTCAAGTGTTCACAGGGTTTCACAGAAGCAGAAAACAGCCCCGCCCATTGGTGCAGATGTTTTTCAATGAACCAGAACCTTTTTTTGACTCCGCTGAGGTAGCATTGGAACCAATGTTCAGAGCAAGTGTCTTGATAATTGGACCAAAAATATGACTTCTAGAGTATTCACTATAGCCATACAAGGACATCAGATCCCATCTCTGGATGCCATTTTTTTCAATGAACCGTAACCATTAAAAAAATCTGTTGAGATTTCATGAGAACAAATGTTCTGAGCAAGTTTTATGATAATGAGGCAAACAATGTGACTTTTAGAGTGTTCATCAGCTTTGACCATAGTCATTCAAAGGATACTGATCTCCCAGTGGTTATGTTTTACAAGGGGCCAGAACCATTTACGCAATGCCCTGAGACATAGCTAAAACGAATGTTCTAAGCAAGTTTTATAATGAGCTAAAAATATGACTTGAAGAGTGTTAACAAGTTTTTTTTTTAATTTGACCTAGTGACCTAGTTTTGGACCCCAACTGATTCAGTTTTAAATACGGCTGCGATATCATTGGGACAAAGGTTCTGACCAAGTTTCATGAAGATATAAATGTGTTCAGATAGTAAATATTAACTACAGACTACCCATGATGGACGACGGATAAAAGGCAATCACAACAGCTGCAAACTATAGGTCAATTTGATAGAGCATCATTGACATATTTCTGTTATAAAAACACATACAAAGCTAGAAAGGATGGGCACATATTCACAATGTTACACATACGAAAACCACCTATCATGTACAACTAAATCAAGTGACAGCTGGCAAACATGAACCATGAAACTGGGCAGCATAGAACGGCAATGCTTCTTGGTCATTTAAACATGTTATAGATTAGCATAGAAAAGTGATGTTTCTAGGTCACTCAAACATGATGTGTCAGGACAGCACATAGCAGTAACATTTCCAGGTCGGACAGACATCATAGGCCAAAGTATCCGCCCACTGTAGACACCAGTATGACGATAAGGACAGCCACACAGATCATAATCATGATCTTCTTCTGCAATATACAAACCACATGTGGTCACATGCTGCACTGTCATGCCTGCTAGTCATTGACTAATTAGGAATCGTTTTCCAGCATTTATGACCAAAGGCTCTGGTAATAAATTTGTTAGGCATATTTCTGGCCACAGGCTCTGAAAATTACATAATTATTTACGGCCAGAACTCTGTGTTTGTTACTGACTACTCAAACACACTAGAATGGCAAGGTGAATTTGAAAATGTCAATAGTTATGGCCAAATAATTTGTTGTTAATCATTCACTGTCCACAAGTGCCGGTTTTTTTGTCAGTTTTATGAAATTAGTGCATGGTACAAGTACCAGGACTGCTAGCAGACATTAGTGCATGGTACAAGTACCAGGACTGCTAGCAGACATTAGTGCATGGTACAAGTACCAGGACTGCTACAGGTACNTGCAGGCTGGTCTGGAGTAACCCTGGCCACATATGTCAAAAGACCAATTTTTGCATGGCACAGGTCTTATGATGTTGTTGTTAGTATCTTCATTGTTATAATGTATGAGAATAAAACTACAAACTATTAGCACATTCATTTGTTATCTCCATGTTCACTAGGTACACACATTGTCCCCAATGCAAGCTAGTTTCTGTGGTGAAATATAATGATTTTTTTCAATCTTTAGATCTTTCTGAAGATTTCCCCATTAGACACCAAGTACTGGTTGTAGTCCCAGGAAACGGACTCGAGAGCGTTTCAAATAAGCGTTAGGCTTTCGATGCAATCAAGCTAAAATAAATAGGTTTTAACTAATATATATGAATATGCGGCCCATTTACCTATTTTAAACGGAAGAAAATAAAAACTAAGAGGACAAAAACTTTGAAACATTTTATTTATACTGATAATCAAGGAATGTAAAATAATGGCCAGTGTTGCAAATAACATGTTGTGCAACTGTAAATTATGAACATAAACTAACTTTGGAAACACAATAAAGCATGTTTAACAACAGTCTTGTAAGTGAACAATCTTAACAAGTAATGTTTGACAAACTTAAAATGTACTACTGTACATGTAATGGCAAAAGCAATTTTGGCTTCTGTTACATAGGATACAATGTCATATGTCCCGCATCATTTGAAAATTGGCCATATGCCATATGCAGCCAGATAAGCTCCTGACCAGCCTGAGCATCTGCGCAGTCTGTTCAGGAGCTACCCTGCCTGCAAATTAGACCACAAAACATTGTGTGCCTTTATAGCGGGCAGGATAGCTCCTGACCTGACTGCACAAATTTGCAGGTTGGTTGGGAGCTACCTTGGCCACCTGGCATAAGACCCATATTGCATGATGTGGCACACTTGACAATATGCTTTTAAAAGATTTGCAACAAATAGAGCAAGGAAAAATCATTTTATGTTTGATTTTAATAATTGCAATATTCTTTTGAATTAATTAATTGAAATTTTGGAACATGAAAAACATCCGTGTCACCAATACATTTTTTTGCAAGATAAAAAAAAAGCTTATTCCTTTTACACTAAAGAACAGTTCAGAATCAATAAGTGCTGACATGATTAACTGGTAAACCAGTGTATTGAAATATTTGCCGACAAAAAATCGTATCGTGCCATGGTGTAGGCATACCAGTTTTTTAGATTCATAGGGATCCGCATTTTAAGACGACTTAATAGTGTTTGATTTTCACAGATCATGATTTTAGCTGTCAAGGTTAAATAGGTGAATAACAACAAGAATAAAATATTTTTAACAAGTAAAGCAGAAAGTCAATTTTGTATCATTTTGGCATAAATCTTGACATTATATAATAAAACAAGCATTTTTTTGTTAATTGATATCCCCTGATGGTCACAGAACTTAAAGAAAAGGTTATTTGAAGGGTTTCGCCTAATCTCAGTTATTTTTTCCCGCTTTGCGTTTGCAGTTGACAATATAATGCAGATAACATTTTTTTATTAATCAATTAACATTGAAAATGAAGGTAGCATCAGGGCGATAATTGTAAATAAAAAATATAGGGTTACTGTTTTTATCCCTTGCAATTCTCCCCATTGACATCTACATGTACAAGCTGAGAAATATTAAGATTTTGTTTTTTTTTGCAACCCAATTTGGGCTCATCAGCAATCGCAGAGCATGAGATTTCCTGTCTAGAATTGACTCTAAATCTTCATCAGCAACTCCCTTGTGAAACATGTCATATGGACTGTAGTTTGATTATTCAAGAAAATGCTTGAATGTAAAAGTAAACAAATCTAAACTTAAAACTGAATTAAAAAGATTAAAAGGTTAATAAATGTACTAAATCTCCACCGGTACCTTCAACCACTTATGTATTGTATTTAACTGTTAAACAAATGCATTATTCTGAACAAATCACATTTTGTTAAATAGTTTGCACAATGTACAGTGTGAATGTTGATGACTTTTAGAATAACCTTTTACTGAAGACAAACTCCAGGCACTTTCAATAAATTACATTCAAAACAAGAGAGCTAAAGGTCCTATGTCGCTCTCCTGAGACAGCAAGGAACTCAACTGTTCAGAGCAGTTTTTGTGGAGTTATCAAACCAGTTTAGAACTCAGCGGAGATATCATTAGAAAGAAAGTAAATGTTCTGAGCAAGTTTAATGATGATTGGGCTAAAATGGGACTTCTCAGGTGTTCACAGGGTTTCACAGAAGCAGAAAACAGCCCCGCCCATTGGTGCAGATGTTTTTCAATGAACCAGAACCTTTTTTCGACTCGGCTGAGGTAGCATTGGAACCAATGTTCAGAGCAAGTGTCTTGATGATTGGACCAAAAATGTGACTTCTAGAGTATTCACTATAGCCATACAAGGACATCAGATCCCATCTCTGGCTGCCTTTTTTTTCAATGAACCGTAATAATTAAAAAAAAATCTGTTGAGATTTCACGAGAACAAATGTTCTGAGCAAGTTTCATGATGATGAGGCAAAAAATGTGACTTTTAGAGTGTTCATCAGCTTTGACCATAGTCATTCAAAGGATACTGGTCTCCCAGTGGTTATGTTTTACAAGGGGCCAGAACCATTTACGCAATGCCCTGAGACATAGCTTAAACGAATGTTCTAAGCAAGTTTTATAATTAGCTAAAAATATGACTTGTAGAGTGTTAACATTTTTTTTTAATTTGACCTAGTGACCTAGTTTTGGACCCCAACTGATTCAGTTTCAAATACGGCTGTGATATCATTGGGACAAATGTTCTGACCAAGTTTCATGAAGATATAAATGTGTTCAGATAGTAAATATTAACTACAGACTACCCATGATGGACGACGGATAAAAGGCAATCACAACAGCTGCAAACTATAGGTCAATTTGATAGAGCATCATTGACATATTTCTGTTATAAAAACACATACAAAGCTAGAAAGGATGGGCACATATTCACAATGTTACACATACGAAAAACCACCTATCATTGTACAACTAAATCAAGTGACAGCTGGTAAACATGTACCATAAAACTGGGCAGCATAGAACGGCAATGCTTCTTGGTCATGCAAACATGTAATAGATTAGCATAGAAAAGTGATGTTTCTAGGTCACTCAAACATGATGTGTTAGGACAGAACATAGCACAAACATTTCCAGGTCGGACAGACATCATAGGCCAAAGTATCCGCCCACTGTAGACACCAGTATGACGATAAGAACAGCCACACAGATCATAATCATGATCTTCTTCTGCAATATACAAACCACATGTGGTCACATGCTGCACTGTCATGCCTGCTAGTCATTGACTAATTAGGAATCGTTTTCCAGCATTTATGACCAAAGGCTCTGGTAATAAATTTGTTAGGCATATTTCTGGCCACAGGCTCTGAAAATTACATAATTATTTACGGCCAGAACTCTGTGTTTGTTACTGACTACTCAAACACACTAGAATGGCAAGGTGAATTTGAAAATGTCAATAGTTATGGCCAAATAATTTGTTGTTAATCATTCACTGTCCACAAGTGCCGGTTTTTTTGTCAGTTTTATGAAATTAGTGCATGGTACAAGTACCAGGACTGCTAGCAGAC
>VMBQ01004955.1:0-27584 GCA_007657795.1 Dreissena rostriformis
ACAGACTTAAATTACTATTTCCAAAACAGGTTTTGTATCTTACAAAAAACATTAAATTCACATGGTTACTGGATTCATATAAATAATGAGGAAAATCAAAGTACTGACAGTACTGGTGTGACGATGCTTTTGAAGAAGATGGATATAGAAGCATCAATTTAAGTTCATCTACATCTCCACAATTGGGTATGTGGGTACGAAAAAACATTTGGGTACGAAAAATAAATTGGGTGCGAACATTTTGGGTACGACAAAATTATGCAAAAAAAATAATTGGGGTACGAAAACAAATTTGGGTACGAACAAAATTTTTGGTACGAAAAAATATTTTGGAAGGAAAAAAAAAGGGTACGAAAAAATATTTGGGTACGAAAAAAAAAATGGGTACGAAAACAAATTTGGTACGAATTTTGTTGGGTACGAAACAAAATTTGGGGGTACGGGGAAGTAGTCCCTGAGGGGAACTTGACCCATTTAGCGAAACTGGGAGGCGGGTTAAATTCTCGATCACATCTAAAAATAACTAGAAATGGCGCGGCAGCGGCCGACGCGTTTCCCCAAGCCGCATAGACGTTATATTAACTAATCTTTGTTTCTTGACATCAAGACAAAAACATGCATTTATTTGTTTTCATTTTCGACAATTGTGACACATAGACCATAACAAGCATAAAGGTTGAGGTTTATAATATTTGGACATCCTCCAACTTGTCTGACACAGGCTACTCTTAATTGTCTGACACAGGCTAGTCTAACTTGTCTGACACAGGCTGACACATGGTAGTCCAACTTGCCTGACACAGGCTAGTCTAACTTGTCTGACACAGGCTAGTCTAACTTGTCTGACACAGCCTGACACAGGCTGGTCCAATGTGTTTGACACAGGCTAGTCGAAATTGTCTGACACAGGCTAGTCTTACTTGTCTGACACAGGCTAGGCTTACTTGTCTGACACAGGCTAGTCCAACTTGTCTGACACAGGCTATTCCAACTTGTCTGACACAGGCTAGTCTGACTTGTCTGACACAGGCTAGTCCTACTTGTCTGACACAGGCTAGTCTAACTTGTCTGACACAGGCTAGTCTTACTTGTCTGACACAGGCAAAACCAACTTGTTTGACACAGGGTAGTCCAACTTGTCTGGCACAGACTAGTCCAACCTGTCTGACACAGGCTAGTCTAACTTGTCTGACACAGGCTAGTCCAACTCGTCTTACACATGCTAGTCCAACTTGTCTGATACAGGCTAGTCCAACTTGTCTGACTCAGGCTAGTCTAACGTGTCTGACACAGGCTAGTCTTACTTGTCTGACACAGGCTAGTCCAACTTNCTGAACGATTGTATCTTCATTTAAATATTCATGAAATATCATAAATCATACAAATACGTAAATGTAACATATGTTGTAATTGTATTGTTTTGATTCAGTGTTGATTTCACCTGAAATTTCATTTCAATTCCATTTCTAAACTACATAATTTAGCACTCACTATTTCCAATAGATGCAAGCTTCAATCTACTGCTCTCTCAATTTAATATCAATCAAAAAAGTTTTGAACCATGTTAAGTATATACCCGATTGTGTTTGAATTGGTTATATGTCTTGGTGACGTCATAAAAATAGTTCACTTAACCCAAAGTAATTGGGAACAAAAGCTAAAGCATACAAAACGCAACAAACTATAACATTGTATAGTAAATCGTTACAAAAGTACATATGGAATATATTATTTGCCCTTACTTATAGTTACCGATTGCTATTACGTTCAACAAGAGTTACTTAGTCGTCCCAACGACTTATTAATTCGTTTCCACCAGTTACTTTGCGTAGGAGCGAGTTACTTAGCCATGAGAACGAGTTTCTTAAGTCGTGGGAAACAGTTACTAATCTAATATGTGGTAACGACATTAATACAAACTGCAAATATCACATCTGTGCCACCCTTTCGTCTTACAGTGTTGCCTTTGAGACCCGACGTGGACAACTGAAGCGTTTTTATTCCTCTGGCTAGCCATTTTAATCTTATTATAATAATATCCAGTCTGACACTTCTATAGAAACACTAACATCCACAATTAACGGAGCGAACGTCAGAATTTAATTGAAATTATCTTGTAAGCCATTGTGACTAAGATTTTTATTTAAAAAGCTAGATTCTGTCACCATTGACGATCATGCATAAAGAACAAGTATCTTGTTAACAGAGCATGTCACTGTAACAATGGCAATATGCGACACGATTTGGAAAACTCCATATCGTCGCCTCCCCGCGAAAATGGCCAATCTCAGTTTTGGCACGAAAACGGGTTTTGACATTTTCGCAGTGGTGAAAACGGCCCGCTTCTCCCGCGAAGAATTCTAAGGTCCTATCCAATCGGCTTACAAAGTTATACTTATGTAAATTTGTGCGAAAATTTCCTAAATAAATGCGAAAAATTCCAAAGTAAATGTAAACAATGAAAAAATATGAGAAAATTGTCTAACTCCAGCGCTTTAAGCTTGAGTCAAAGCTTGAGTTAGACAATGTTCTCATGTTTTAAAAAAAAAAAGTCACACGTCACTTTAAACATTATGACACATGTAGGGATATTTAAAAAGTCATCCTGCAAAGTTTCAGCTTCATTCTGTAATTTAAAAAAAATGAAGTTTTTCCTTCTCCTGAAAACTTGTAAATATTGAGGTTGGCCATTTTCGCGGGGAGGCGACGATATGCTTATGCTACTATTGTTCCACTTAGTAGTCAGAGCAAGGTTTCACTAGCCATATAAAAAACTGCCCCGCCCCGTGGCGGCCATGTTTTGCAATGGACCGGAACCTTTTTCAACTCCTTCGATGTAGCATTCGAACAAATACTCTGATCCAGTTTAATGACGATTGGACTAAAAATGTTGTTTCCAGAGTGTTAACAAGGTTTCACTACAGTCTTGTTCTGAAAACTGCCTGCACTCTGGCAGCCATGTTTTAGACGAACCGGAACTATTTTCAAGCTCAGCTTACACATCATTAGAACAAATGTTCTGACCAAGTTTCACGAAGATTCGACAATACATGTGACTTCTAGGGTATTAACAAGCTTTTTCTCTAATTTGACCTAGTGACCTAGTTTTTTAACGCACGATACATAGTTTCAATCTTAGAAGCATTGATCTCCTCTGGCGGCCATGTTTTTCTCCGAACCGGAACCATTTTCAAATTTGGCTCATAAAAACAAATGTTCTGACCAAGTTTCATAAAGACTAAACTATAAATCTGACTTCTAGAGTATTAACAACAGGCAAATCTTAAATCGGCACATTTTTACAGGACAGTAGATCCTGTAAAATTGGAACAAATACATGACCTCCTATTTTTACAGGACCTATCGGCTACAGTTTATAATATAAAAATAACCCGGTCCCGCACCTTCGTTATTTCTCAAAAACATGTCATATGTCAACTTTCAATACATTTAGAGTCGGAGTTTGAATTTCAGATAGGACTCTGGTCGAGACGGCCTTAACTAACGACGGTTTGATAAATTACTACCAGCCTTTTTTTATGCTTTATAGAGATTGACAGCCAAGATCATAACGGCGCAAATGATGATAATTATTATAATACATAACTATTGCCATTTCAAACACACACATTGATATTTGTATCTGGATAACAAAACACTCCGATTATTTGTTAAGCATCTAGGCCGTCGTGGATTTGGACCCTAATGACCCGCATTCTTCAGATTAAAAAGATGCACAAAAATGTACCAATCGCGTGCCCTCGGCAAATTAAGTCAGCAACAAGTGCGCATTGGTAGAGACAAGCATGTGTATAAAGACACTATTGCTATTTTTACAACACATAAAACTTAAAGAGGCTTTAACAAACCTAGACAATCTAACTAAAGGTTTCTCTTTTTTTTAAACCGGACAATCGGTCCTGTAAATTGGACCAACAGGGCGGACCTTTCAACATTTTAAGGACATGTTCGTCCGTCGGGCCATGTGTGGCGCAGACTGTAACAAGGTTTACTAAAGACATATAAGGAAAACTGCCGGCCCCCTAGCTGCCATGTTTTTAACGAGAATCATTTTCGAACTCAGCCGAGATGACGGACTATAAATGTGACTTCTAGAGTGTTATTATAGCCTTATAAGGAAATATAAGGTAAACTACCCATCCCCTTGGTAGCCATGTTTTTGACAAGATTTTTCTTTAGTTTGACAGACAGACATAATGTTTTTTGACGTACACTTTTCAGTTTGTGTCATTTACAAATATTTATACATAGCATAATGTCAACGTGAGTTCAAATACAAATAGTTAATTATCATATTGATTTCGTAAAGATTATATAAATACATACATGAATTTAAATAATAAGTTGTATAAAATATAGATTTTGTTTACAAATAATTTAGAAAAAATCAAATATAGTATTCTTGTTTTGCTAAATTAACATATACAGATGATGAATACAATGATTGAGTTATTAAATTGTATAGATATATTGGAGGATGAAAACCATAAACATAGTGCAATTATTAAAACGTTATACAAGACGAGTTGATATGAAAAAACTATTAGATGAAGAAAAATTAGTTAGTTAATATTTTAACAACTTTGTTCAAGATAAGTAAAATTGGAACATGCGTCAAGGCTAAACATGAATTATTTGAATAATACTTAACTGTACAACATGAATAATTAAAAACAAAAAATAATTGTACAAAAAAAAATGATTTTTGTTTTACAATTTACAAAATATGTAGCACTAATATTTAAGTTGTTCTAGACTTACATATAGAGATGATGAATAAAGTGACTGTAATAAGAAATTATACATACAAATTTGGAGGATGAACATAGTACGGTCATTATACGTCATAAAAGACGAGATTATTTACCAAATTATTAGATGAAGAGAAATTAATTAGTTGATATTTGAATATCCAGGGTTAGTAACCTAGATTGGGACTGCATTAAGGCTCAACATATGAACTTGCTCAGGTTGTTTTCTTGTTGTTTTGTTTGAATTACCCATTAATTCAACACATTTAAACATACTTGGTCATTTATTATAGTAGGCTTTGATTAGTTCTTTTCTCAGTAAATTGAAGGCTGGGCATATCATGCTAAAATGGTACTCGTTTTCAATATCTCTGACATGACATTGTGCGCATAATCGCTGAGATCTTTCTATATTGTTATGTCTACCTATTTCAATTGCTTATTTGAGCGACGAAAGTCGTAATTTTGAGAGACATATTCGCAGTTTGATTGGCAAATAATCAAGATAAGGTTCAAACTCAAAGGTGCATTTAAATCATTTGTATGTCATTAATGGGTTGCTTTTATTAATCAAATTGTACCAAGATTGCTTCAAAACGTATATACTAGTTGTATTAAATACAATATGGAAAGTATCGAGATTGACAGTAGAGGGTATGTGCCATACGTATGAAAATCCGTATTGACCTAGTGACATTGGTTTTTGACCAAGCTGCTTCAGCAGCTCGTCTAAGTTATCATACCATGAAACAATTCTTCACAATTGAGACCTACCTAAAAGACCGAGTCAGTCCGATTGAGTTAGCTAAATTTTCTCAAAAGTGAAAGTACCTTGAGTAGGCTTAATTTTCTCAATCGGCATACCTCGCTGATTATCATTGATAAAGGTAAAGGCAGCTTGGTTCCCGTCCTCTTTCAAATTTATCGAGAGGTGCGGGACAGGAACCAGACACGAAACTGTCAGGTGGCACTTCAAACGCTGTGACGCTGGCAAAACCCCAAATGTAGTTATCCCCACGCTGACACGTTGGGCTAGCCTGTGTCAGAAAAGTTAGACTAGCATGTGTCAGACAAGTTAGACTAGCCTGTGTCAGACAAGTTAGACTAGCCTGTGTCAGACAAGTTGGACTAGCCAGTGTCAGACACGTTGGACTAGCCTGTGTCAGACAAGTTGGACTAGACTGTGTCAGATAAGCTAGACTAGCCTGTATCAGACAAGTTGGAATAGCCTGTGTCAAACAAGTTGGACTAGCCTGTGTCAGACAAGTTGGAGATTTTCCAAATCTTTTCTGATATTCTATTCTTATTTTTTTAAATTATAAACCTTAACCTTTAAGCTTATTATGGTCTATGTGTCACAATTGTCGAAAATGAAAACAAATCAATGCATGCTTTTGTCTCGATGTCAAGAACCAAAGATAAGCTAATATAACATCTATGGGGCGTGTGGATACGCGTCGGCCGCTGCCGCGCCATTTCTAGTTTTTTTTTCAGATTTGGTTTAGAATGTAATTCGCCTCCCAGTTTCGCTGAATGGGTCAAGTTCCCCACGGGTACTACTTCCCCGTACCCCCAAATTCTTTTTCGTACCCAATTTTTTTTCGTACCCTATTTTTTTTTTCGTACCCCATTTTTTTCGTAACCAAATTTTGTTCCGTACACATTTTATATTCGTACCCAAATTTTTGTGAGTACCCAATTTTCTTTCGTACCCGAATTTCTTTTTTTGGCATAATTTTTTCGTACCCAAAATGTTCGTGCCCATTTTGTTTTCGTACCCACTTTTTTTCGTACCCAAATTTTGGTCGTACCCATATTTTCTTTCGTACCCAATTTTTTTTTTGGCATAATTTGTTCGTACCCAAAAATGTTCGAACCAAATTTTGTTTCGTACCCAAAATGTTCGTACCCACATACACAATTGTGGTGATGTAGATATACTTAAATTGATGCTTTTATATCCATCCTCTTCAAAAGCATCGTCACATCAGTACTGTCAGTACTTTGATTACCTTAAGTTACCCATTTTCGAATTTTACCAAGATATAATTAAGAAAAATCTTCTGAATAAGTTTAAAGAAGATTGGACGATAAATGTGGCCTCCGAGGTGTTCACAATGTAAATATTGCTTACGCGCGACGCACGACAAACGACGGACAATAGGCAATCACAAACGCTCATAATGAGCACGATGTGCTCAGGTGAGCTATAAACACAAATGCATAACTGCATATCAAAAGGAATAATTCATGCAAGTATCTATGATGTACGTTGAACTAAATTTTATGGGAGAACTTTTTCTTACACATTTGCGCAAACGAACAGATTTACAGACTTTCATGGTGATTCCTGTATACATTATATATAAGAAGACATGTAACAGGTGATGTTTTTGTTTGTAATTAAACCTTACATGCAAAAGCATAGACAATATGATTTTACAAATCATGCAAACATTTATTTTTATCTTCAACTACATATATTGATTCAATCTAACATATTTTGAAAACTGATATACCTATTGGCTTTGTGCATTAAATACTTCGTAGCATAAAAATCAGGCAAAAACTTACATGTGTACAATTATGTTCACGACAGAAATATTTGTACAAGGACTTTTCAAGACCAAGGTTTGAACGCATATGATGCACACGAACCGTAACATGTATATCTGTTTAATATTGCAATGTGCAATTATCCAGGTAAACATTATGATCGTGAAAAAAAAAAGAGTTTAAAACCACTCAGAAGTTAAGGGCTATTTTTTGGTTTCGATTGAATATGTACAGTTGATACATTACACGCACTTGTTCGCCATGTTCGATGTTACGTGGCAAGTCGGCACGCCTGTTTATATGTATATAATGTAAGGCAATACCTCATGCAAATATTGATGGGAATATGCGCAGATTTGTCCATCAATAATAGGCACAACATCTGTTATTTGAAATGTAATTGAACAAATGTAAGTTTGGTTATGCAACTGTGTGTGTGTGCATGAAGTTAAACAGGAAGATAAGAAAATGCACATGATTTGACATTGTGGAGAAGTTGAGTTGGAGGGATGACATGCAGATGGTCAAATATATTTGTTTTTACATAACATTCTTATCACATCGATATGGCACAATTTCAAACTTCAATCAGGTGACTTTACTTGAACAATTGGTATGATTTCGTTTATTATAACACACATCTTAAAGCCAGTTCAAGCTAATTCAAGTGTGTGATTTCAATCTACAGTGTATAATAGTATCTGAAAGTATTATTTACAAAAGGTAAAGGTTTGACACATATTGTGCCGTATTCTTAATAACAACAAACCCACGTTTGTATAGGGATCAGTTAGTTTGACTCCATATGTAATTAAACGTCCGTGCTTTATGATATTTTATGTTTTGGTGTTATGTGCTTTAGTTCTTTGCGTTTTACAATACACACGCATTTAATTTGAGCTTCGCTCTGGAAAACCTGGCTTAAAGTATACATGTTAAGCATCGTCCCAGATTAGGCTGAACAGTCTGCACAGACTAAACAGGGACTACATTTTCCGCCTTTGCCGTATTTTTCGTTTAAAGGAAGTATCTTCTTAGCAAAAATCAAGTTAAGGCGGGGAGTGTCCTCCTTGATTTTCCTCTGCGGACTTCACAGGCTTATGTGGAACGAAATAAACGCACATGCATTAAACCACGTTTTCCCAGAACGAGGCTCATTAGCCTTCTCCGGATATGAATTGGCTTTACATGACTTTCAGTACAAATATTACAATTTAATGTGCTTTAATTGTGTTGATTGGGGAAGCTGTTGCATTCATTTAAAATCGATTTGATACAACGCTTTAAAATCTATTCATATGGTTGAACATTTTTGTATGACATATCGAGTTGCTTAATGACGTTTTCTTGCATTCATTTAAAATCGATTTGATGCGACGCTTTGAAATATATTTATATGGTTGAACATTTTTGTATGACATATCGCTTTGCTTAATGACGTTCTCTTGGTGACTAAGTAAAACATGTTACAGTTCGTTCACGTGACTGTTTTGAATGATGATTAATATCGATCATATTTGTTTTATTAATATTTCCTTAATTACCACCTCGATCAGTTTTGTTCTGAATAAGTTACGTATTACCTGTTATTATGTATAACCATCTTAAAGTCTTAGCAATTGCATGTAAAACCAGCGTGCCAGGCCTACAGTAAAATGACTTGTGTATGGACTTTAATAAGCAGTCCTTAATTACATGAATGTTTATTAAATGAAACATTGTTAAAATAGTTTCAAATGGTGATTGTTTCAAATCAAAACAACATACACACGAACTGTTTTGGGGAAATAGTATTTCTTTCCTGGTGCCATTAACCTATCATATTTATAAGTTTTAATTCGATTTCTCATTATTACATTATTGATGCAATATGTCCATATGTCGTCTTTCTTCTAAAACTATTGTTAAAGTCATCGCCATAATGTCCATCATTAAATGTACTATATCATTATAGTAAATCAATAAATAATGTAAATAAAATACAATATCTAATCCACAAATTTTAAACGCGTAAATACAAATAGATAAATACATTTGGTCATATCTGTTATCATCAGTAGAGTGTAAACAATATCTTTAAAACAATTTGACATATTAAATATCATAAGTGATGATTTATTATTATACAAACCCAAGTACTCATAAATTAAACAGCATTAAATACTGTATTTTAATAGGGTAATAGGGTACATGGAATTCATCCATAATCATATCAGTTTTTATAAACATTGTCTTCTTTATGTTCATTTGTGTTGAACATCTGATTAATAGTTCAGTTATATAAAATAAAAATTCAATAAGAGAGCAAAATGAAAAGAAACGATTGCTTAATTAATTGCTCTTTTCGGAAGAAATTGAATTAACAATCAAACGAACTGCATGTTAATCATATTTTATTGAGGTTATGAAACTTAATTGCTTACCTTGTGATTAGTTACCATAGTTTGTATGCCATACAATCTGCATAGTGCGCGGACCAGAAAGACTGCTTTGCGTACTACCAACCCGAGGCCTTCTTCGGAGTCTTCAGCGCCTGGGCGCACATGTACTGTCCAGTCCACTGTGGATTATGTTCATGTTATTGGTCACACAAGTACTGTCAAGTCCACATGGATTATGTCCATATTATATCCAAACAGGTACGGTCCAGTTCACATGGATTCTGTCTATGTTAGTTATCATACTATTACTGTTTTGTCCACTGTGGATTCTGTCCATCTAAGTGGTATCACAAGTTGAGTCCAGTACATCATGGATTTTGTTTAAGTTAATGGTCACACGAGTACTGTCCAGTCCACTGTGGATTCTGTCCATGTTAGTAGTAACACAAGTACTGGCCACTCAACTATGGATTATGTCCGTGTAAGTGGTCAAGAAATACTTTTAAATCAACTCCGGAATTTGTCCATTTAAGTAATCATAAAAGTACAGTTCACTCCACTGGAGATTTTGTCCATGCTAGAAGTCACACAAGAACTGTCCAGTCTACTGTGGGTTCTGTGCATGTTAATGGTCTCACACGTACTGTCCGGTCTACTGTGGATTCTGTCCATGTTAATGTCTACACACGTACTGTCCAGTCCACTGTGGATTCTGTCTTTGTTAGTTGTCACACAAGTACTGTCCAGTCCACTATGGATTATGTGCCTTTTATTGGTCACACAAGTACTGTCCAGTCCACTGTGGATTTTGTCAATGTTATTGGTCACACAAGTACTGTCCAGTCCACTGTGGACTCTGTGCATGCTATTGGTCACACAAGTACTGTCCGGTCTACTGACGATTCTGTCCATGTAAATGTCTACACACGTACTGTCCAGACAACTGTGGATTCTGTCTATGTTAGTTGTCACACAAGAACTGTCTAGTCCACTGTGGATTATGTGCATGTTATTGGTCACACAAGTACTGTCCGGTCCGCTGTGGATTCGGTCCATGCTAATGTCTACACACGTACTGTCCAGTCCACTGTGGATTCTGTCCATGTTTGTTGTCATACTATTACTGCTCAGTCCACTGTGGAATCTGTCCAGCTAAGTGGTATCACAAGTTGAGTCCAGTCCATCATGGATTCTGTTGAAGTTAATGGTCACACGAGTCCTGTCCAGTCCACTGTTACAGTAGATTCTGTCCATGTTAGTGGTCACACAAGTACTGTCCACTCAGCTATGGATTATGTCCATTTAAGTGGTCAAGAAAAAACTGTCCAATCAACTCTGGATTCTGTCCATTTAAGTTATCATAAAAGTACAGTCCACTCCACTGTGGATTTTGTCCATGTAAGTGATTGTACAAGTGTTGTCCAATCTATTATGGATTATATCCATGTAACTTGTCACACAAGTATTGTAAATTCGACTTATGATTCTGTCCATGTATGCAGTCTCACAAGTACAGTCCAGTCAACTATCAAGGTTTCTGTCCATGTTAGTTATTACTCAATAAATGTCCAGGCTACTGTAGATGCGGTCGATTTTAGGGTTCAAAAAGAGCTGTCATGTCAAGTGTGCATTCTATCCATGCTAGTAGTCACACAAGTACTGTCCAGGCCACTGTGGATTCTGTCCACGTAAGTGGTCATACTCATACTTCCAGTCCACTATTGATTCTGTTAATGTAAGTGATCATACAAGTACTGTCCAGTCTACTGTGGATTCTGTCCATGCTAGTGATTACACGAGTGCTGTCCATTACACTGTGGATTCTGTCCTAGTAATTGGTCTCACAAGTACTGCCCATCGTGGATTAGGTCCATGTAAGTGTTCCCACAAGTACCTTCCAGTCCACTGGGGTTCTGTCCATGTAAGCAACACACAAGTACTGACCTGTCCATTGTGGATTCTGTCCACTACAGTGATCAAAACGTACTGTCCAGTCCACTGTTGATTCTTTCAAGGCTATTGGTCACACATGTAATGTTAAGTCCTCAGTACATTCTGTCCAGGTAACTGGTCATAAAAGTACATTCTAGTTCACTGTGGATTCTTTCAATGCTAGTGGCCACACATGTTATGTCAGGTCCACAGTACATTCTGTCCAAGTAACTGGTCACAAAAGTACTTTCCAGTCCACGGTTGATTCTTTCAAGGCTAGTGGACACACATGTAATGTCCACTGTGCATACTCTCCATGTAACTGGTCACAAAAGTACTGTCCCGTCCACTGTGGGTTCTTTCAATGTTATTGGTCACATATGTTATGTCCAGTCCACTGTGCATTCTGTCCATGTAACTGGTAACAAAAGTGATGTCGCGTCCAATTTTGATTATGTAAATGTAAGTGATCAAACAAGTACTATCCAGTCCACTGTAGATTCTGTCCATGTAAGGGGTAAAAAAGTACTGTTCAGTCCACTGTGGATAATGTCCATGTTAGTGGTCACACAAGTACTGTCAAATCTACTGTGGATTCTGGACATAAGCTTCACTAAAAACTTTTTCAAAACACAATTTTCGTAAACATAATCCGTCTTAAATGTATTGCCTAAATCACGATTTGTTTCGAATTTATTTGGTTCAATCTTATGATTATCTTAATTAATTAGTATCCTCATAAATCAACAAACACTTTTTTTAATTTGAATTGTTAAACACATCATATTTGGCATCTGTATTCTCGCGGTTTTGTTATTTCCGAGGTATTTCAATTTCGCCCACTATGTGCTGTTTACATGTCAGAGTTCGTGACCCAATTTTCATTCGCTCTCACAAAACAGTTTTACCTTTGACAATGAGCAATATTATGGTAAGTTGTGGTTATAATCCATCAGAAAACTTGTATTCACCAAATTTAACGATATTTCCATGTAACTTTTCAGTATTTCAGCTAATTTTAAACTTGTTTACACTTCGTCTGTTCGCACTTTATGATGCAAAGTTTACTAGATTTGCACATAGGTTCCACATCACTATACAAAGATAAGGCCTCAAACCACTCAATCTAATACTGTTAAATTATTTCCTAAATGTTCATTACGATTTGGTCTTAAATGTCAGATTATCAATTATTTTATTTGCTGAAAATAAGAAGTTTTTAGAAGCCCTACATGATATCATCATGTTCGTACATAAATGTTTTGTACCAAACTCTTTCAGATTAAAAATCAACAAAGGAGTGGTTCCTGAACGTTCAAAATTTGCAAGAAATAAAGTTATTAGTCATAGTGATCTTGTTTATTGGTTCAGTTCGTTTACTTGGATGAAACAAATAAGAAATTTTATAGAACTGTGAAGATTCTTTATCTGTCTGTCTGTAAACAAAAATTACACAGATCAGATATACAAACATTGTCGAAGAGTAGTTAAAATAACAATATTAACACACTCAACATGTTGAAGAAATATGAAAGTTCCCATGCAAATCTGTATGTCGATTACTGAGTAATCCTTGAACCAAACTGATGTATACCCATTATTGAAATTACACAAACACTGTTCAATTTGTCAATAATAATTGTTTTCCTTTGTGTATTCACAGATGATGCACATAATATGTATTGGTCATCCAGATAAATAAGTTATGTGAGCAGCAGCAATTGAATTCAAACCAGACACTAAACATGTTCTGACCTCCATACTGCCTAGGTGGAAGTGACTGACTGTGGTTTGAATATTTGTTTAGTGAGCAGCAAGAATGGAACTCAAACAAGACACTGGACCTGTACTGACCTCCAACCTGTCTTGGTAGAATAGACTGTGGTTGGGTTTGATTCAAGTCGTTGCTTGCCAACAAGGTTCTTGCAAAGGTAAGATAACATAGATATCAAGGACAACGACACCCTCATTTTCATGCAGTCAAAAAATACTTAATGGTCAACTTTTCTGCTTATGATTTAAATTGTGTGATCCGTCATTGTTTGTTGTCAAGTGATTGTTGTATGTCAATACATGGTAATGGTTTTGGGTATGAATTCAAACCATACACGTTGAAAGCAAAAATGTGGGCATGTGGTCTCTGCAAACAGTATCGAGTATGTTATTTAATATTAATTTTATAATTCAGTGGTGCATTCAAAACATTTTTTTATTGTACCGAAAAGTTATTTTATCGAATAGAGACCATAATCACACGAAGTGAAACATAGGAATAGTATTAATATGTTGCAGTGAAGTCTTATCCAGTCGGTTAACCCATTTATGTCTAGTGGACTCTCCCATCCTTCTAAATTGGATCAATTTATTTCCAAAATTAGGGATGTCTAGTATATTTATTTATATATTTAGAATATTTTTCCTTTAATCAAACAGCGCAGACCCTGATGAGACGCCGCATCATGCGGCGTCTCATCTGGGTCTACGCTGTTTGCCAAGGCCTTTTTTCTAGACACTAGGCATAAATGGGTAAATCCATCATATTAACATGTCTGGTATTCTTTCAATTTCTTCTTGATGTTCTCAGTCGTAAGCGCCAAGAGAAACAATGGATATGTGTCTAATGAAGATCAGCACTTCTGAAGGTCATTGCATTAGATAACAAGACTCGGCCTATACTTTCAAAATGCGCATTAACATGAGATTGAAAGTTGGGTTAAGTTAGCTTGCCCAATTACTTAGATGAAAAACAATTCACAAGCAAACTGCAAGCAAAGAAAAAAGAGAATGTAATATAAAAAGATATCAAGTATTAATAAGTAAAGGTTCAGAATTTAAGGTGCTGGAGTATTGCTTTAAATAAAAAATCAAGCTATTACAAATTCTCAATAACAGTTTGTTTTAAAGAAAGTCAGTAACATAAAAACATGCGAATGTCAAATACCATAGAAGGTTACAGCAAAACTTCTTTTATTTCGACGTACAGTTTGATTTGATATATTGATAGTAATGTGTGTAACATGTTTACTGACATGAAATTTGCATACTGAGTTAGAGCCTAAAATGTTTAAAGCCAAGAAATATATAAAGCAACTAACACTATTAAAATTAAAAATATCAATACATACAAACACCACAAATAGATAGTTAAACCTCATAGCTCAGGCATTGACTGCAAATTTTAACAGTTCATTAATAAATTCAATTTGCGTGCAAAAAAACAACAGACTGTTTAATAAATGATTGCGCATATGATTTGTATGAAGTAAGTTGTATGAAACTCGCGTACACATCGAACGCTGTTACTTTCAAATGTGTGCCTAGTACAAATGTGGATGCCAAGTGGGAAATGCTGTTTAAGATAAGATTTCCAGAAAATGAAACACTATGTATGGGACGCGTTTGCTCCCCTGAACTAAGAGTAGTCATTAAAGACAGAAAGATGAATGGTTTGGTTTGTCATGGGCTACCCCCCTGTTATTAATACTGATATTAATTGAATTGCCTTATATGTAAAGAGTAATTTAGCATACTTATAAAATGTATATACATGTATCAGTATGCTAATAAACAGACATATAAGCACAGGTATTTGCTAAAATGAGTTGCTTTTTGTTGTGAACACTTTCATAAACATAAGAACATGCTCAGCTTTAATCTCAATAAATTACATGTAAAGTAGTAGGAGGCAATATTGAATCTACACTTGAACTTTTAAGGGATTTGGATGTTTAAAAAAAATGTCAGTAATTTTTTTGCTGCTGTGAAAACCACAGAACAGGCATTTTGAATACTGTGGAATCACTTATTTGTGTGAGGCACTAATGTTTGCGCTCCTGTCGTTGCAAGAAAGATTAAATCAGATACGAGCAAAAATAAAATCCCTTATCCTATGCTTTTTTACACCCCTGACATTTGATCTGTGTGCGTAAGCTACTGACGTGGTTTCATTATGTTTCGTGATCCAGCAAATACCTTTTAAATCAATGTTAACAAACCAACAAGTTTTTAATTTCGGGCTCATACTATTCGGGTTTTTTGTAATAATGACAACTATACTAACATGCATTTCTGTAAACAAGTATTTAATATTATGTCAACTGATAAATGAACTTCGATACTTGTTATTTAACACACATTTTTCGCCCATCTGTTCGGGACTGATCACTTTAATTGGAAGTGAAGCAAATGCATGTTAAATCGAGTATATTATCATATAACAATTGGCTGTGAATACAATTTTAACTATGAAGTTTTAATTTGAACATTTTCGGATATCGAATAACGAAAATGAAAAGATAGTTTGTCACGTAGAATAATGCATCACAAAATGCATTATTAAAAACCTAATTTAAGTAAATAACACGTAACACAATAATTTGCTAAGGGTGCCCACAGTCCATGCCGCGTCAGTTTTGATCACGGTACCCGAAGCTGATGACGTCAATGTCATACTGTTTGTAGTTTTTGATTTTTCAGTGGATGACGTTGCACTTGTGGTGAGGGTTGGCGCGTGGTTAGCATTGTTTTGGGGTGTGATCAACTTATTATGTGCCAAAGTATGTTGAACTTACGGTGGTATGGAATTGGTCGCCTCTTTAACAATTTAGTTTTTACATAATACTGCCAACCATTGGGCAATAATGAAAACACGAGCCCCACTTATTTCTATTAGTTAATGTTACACCTGATTGGCAACACTAGAAAGGTCTGTTTACAGCACCACATTTGTGATTCTGGCACACATCACGTCGATAATGGCGGATAATTATGATAATTTGGCGTCAATCCGGCGGACTTTCCTTTCATGCTGGCCTTCATAACCCATGGCAATGTCTCCTAGATGGAGTTTTATTGCAATTCTTTCCTGACAGATGCACTTGTCATCATCTATTGCAGACGATCATCTTTCTTTCGAAGCAGAAGAGAACACTAGATAAATGCCATTTCGACTGACGGTTATATTATGAACGTGAAGGGGAACGCCAGAAGTAATTTCTACCTGCAAGTTGACCAGACGAATACATTGTAACTGTGGCATTACAGTCAGCTATAATAATAGTTGCATCATATTAAGAATAATAACAATAAAACATGGATGTAAATGGTTAATGCGTAGATGACATATATATATATATTGTGTAAATTGTATTACCGTGACTTTCGGTGTATTGCTGTGAGTATTTTTGACAAATGAAGATTGTTGGCAATTACTTATGATATGGTTGGTGTTTTTGTCAGTTTCAAATTACGTGCATATGAAAACATGATCACATATACAAACATTTGTTACTAAAATAGGTACATTTCAACTTTTTAAAGACGAATTTCAAATTGACTGTGATCATTCGGCTTAATCAGCACATTCTACAAATGTCGAAACTAATCCATTGTATATGTGTTCTTTAAATACTTTAGTGAATGATAGTTAAACCATTTTGCACTAAAGGGCCCTCTTGTTTAAGTTACATTTTATATGTACTGTGTCCGCAATCTTGAAATATCTATTCCGCCATTGATTCTTTCGAAATCAATTCTGCACGTTTTCTTCCAAAAGTTAATAACGTAATAATTGTTTCATCGAACAAACCAATAATGGATAGGTTAACCACATGTACGTCAAGAGGAGGCAAGATTCTATTACAGAGGATTTTGCCGATATGACTGGCAAAAGTGGTCAAATGTCCGTCGCTTTTGTCGAATGAAGACCATTAATATTTTATTCATACTATCTTGCCAAGTTGCCGATCAATGACGATTACCATACCCCGCAAAAGTGATACATTATTTAGTATTAATCAATCACTGAATGGAATCTCGATCTGACTGCAGTTTATCGCCTCCGGGATTACCCGCGACCAAGTTCTGAATTTACGGCCGCGGTGGCGTTGCGTTCCCACGTTGGGCAGATATGAGCGACCGTATCTGGCTTAGAAGCCTGAATTAGTGCGGTTACGGAAATACATATCTGCATAATCTCTCGCAGGCCATGAATAGGACTATACTTTGTTCATATTGAAGGGTGGACACCAGATGAAGCGGTATGTCTTGTAGGTTTACGAAAACGTCACATTCAAAAGATATGCGCATCCGCGAAAACGAACTGTAATGCTTTCTATTCAAAATTTAAATCGCGGATAGTTTTCAACTTTAATATCATTCAAATATTTTTATGACAATATGTGTCTGCAGTATAATTAAAAAAAATTACGGTTTTGTTTTCCGTATTTGATTATTACGAAACAGTAAAAGTGAAAACCGTTCATGGTTCATTAATTTATATGGTAATGATATGTCTCAGCTTCCTGTATCCTTTCAATAGCTAGACATTCTCTTAAAAAGCCAACTCGTGTTTATATTTTTGCCAGTTTGGTAACCAGTTTTACGTGGACTGATACTTTTGCAAAACAATTGTGCCGTTTGCGTTTATAATTGTCACTTTAAAATCGTCGCAATCTCTTGACAACACGACGACGTCATTTATATCTCACGTATTAGTGGTATTCAACTGGAGCTTCTAAAACACAAATTCTTAAGATAAATTATCTTAAGTTCATAAAAAAAGTATAATAAACTCATGCTCAACAATAAGCTGTCACAGACAGTTTATTNCTGAATTTACGGCCGCGGTGGCGTTGCGTTCCCACGTTGGGCAGATATGAGCGACCGTATCTGGCTTAGAAGCCTGAATTAGTGCGGTTACGGAAATACATATCTGCATAATCTCTCGCAGGCCATGAATAGGACTATACTTTGTTCATATTGAAGGGTGGACACCAGATGAAGCGGTATGTCTTGTAGGTTTACGAAAACGTCACATTCAAAAGATATGCGCATCCGCGAAAACGAACTGTAATGCTTTCTATTCAAAATTTAAATCGCGGATAGTTTTCAACTTTAATATCATTCAAATATTTTTATGACAATATGTGTCTGCAGTATAATTAAAAAAAATTACGGTTTTGTTTTCCGTATTTGATTATTACGAAACAGTAAAAGTGAAAACCGTTCATGGTTCATTAATTTATATGGTAATGATATGTCTCAGCTTCCTGTATCCTTTCAATAGCTAGACATTCTCTTAAAAAGCCAACTCGTGTTTATATTTTTGCCAGTTTGGTAACCAGTTTTACGTGGACTGATACTTTTGCAAAACAATTGTGCCGTTTGCGTTTATAATTGTCACTTTAAAATCGTCGCAATCTCTTGACAACACGACGACGTCATATATATCTCACGTATTAGTGGTATTCAACTGGAGCTTCTGAAACACAAATTCTTAAGATAAATTATCTTAAGTTTATAAAACAAGTATAATAAACTCATGCTCAACAATAAGCTGTCACAGGCAGTTTATTTCCCGCCACGGGTGCATTGTCGAAAGGGTACAGCAAGATTGCATGTTTAAGATAAGAACACACAACAAGCTGCAATCGAATAGTCATGGTATTATATCATATGAACATAACAAATTATAATTGTAATCATGTTTGAGTAGGAAATTAAGCATAATCTCTTCAAGTAATGTGCAATCTCTCCGTTTTCATGTACGCGGAAAGAATAAATGCTGTTTTGCGATAATACATCATTTTGCCGATATGATATGACGATGGTATAATATAATTATAGTGAGTGTGATAATGATAATGATGTCAAAATACGACATCGTCAATGATGCTAATGACGAAGACGATGTTTATGATGATGGAACTGTCGAAATGATGAGGTACTAGGTACAAAATTTATCATGCGTTTCATTTCACTATATATATATTTTCCAACTTAATAAAAACCTTTCTCTATCAATAAGTATTTTTTTGACAATAAATGAAACAGACCTTACCCCAACCTTACATGTCTCTGTCAATATTCGTTGACTCTCCTCTTTTTGCCGATATTTGACCGCAACAGTTTCCAAATAGGCCATTTCTACAATAATGCCATTTAGTATAAAATATTAGACAATATTTATAAGGACACGCTTTGTAAAAGGTTATATTCATATATGTTTACGTTATTTAACAGATGTCATGCGATTGTTCAAGATTGATGGTTAAAACAATTTTGTATAGTATGGTTTAAACGGGACGGAAACCTAAGAACCATTGGTGTAAAATACAAAGTTTTTATTGTGTAACTTATGGAAAATTGTATACTCACTTGAGGGACATGTTTTGACATACGTTTAATATTGATAATCAAGTTCAATATATTGTGTGGCATTCATTTAATATCGTCATCGGAGTCCTATACGGATATTTGCATTTGCATTCCTTGGCTGAATTAAGGTAAATATAATNGTACTCTGTCACTTTGATAACTCATTACTACTACTAAACATTATTTTTCAATTTACACTAATCATTCATTTCTTTGTTATATTGTGTATACGGTAAGTTAATGTGTATTTTACTACTTGCTACCGAAGAAAGGTATGATACTGTTTAATTGTATTCTCTTAAAGATTAAATATGTTGCTTGATGTTTAACTTAGGATGATCATTGTTAATCCGCCAGTTTAAATTTTAGACATCCTACCATAAACACGTACTTTTGTATAATATAGAACAATGTACACAGATAAATATTAAAAATGAAAAGGCAACAAACGTTTGCAAATCTTTATTACACATGATATTGTATTTATATGCCTTTATGTCATTGACAACTGTTGACTATATTGTGTATTTTATGTATCTGTACTCATGGGCTTAAACCCTTATGGATTCTAAAACAAAACCCATCACTTAAACAAATTTATTAAATATATTTGAGTGTGAAAGATTCATATTAATAATGCCAACCGCAACATATTGATCAATAGCATGATTTTCAGTATAAAACAGATTTTCAAGATTTATCATCAAAACGAATATCATTTGAGAAGTGTGCTTTAACAAGTTGAAATCAAATGCAATTTTTCGGCTTATGCAGTTCAGAATGACATTATGTAATAAATACATGTTTAACTATAAAAGAAACCAGCTTTGTTCCCGCAATACTAATATGGCGACATGAAGCTTTTGTAACCTTTCGACTACCACAATAGTTTATTAAGTATTATATTTTAATTATTTATTTAAATTTTGATCGTTTCTGTTGTAACTTAATATCGATATATAAATATAACAAAAATGCGCGCCTCTTCACCGGTCCGCGTCAGATACAACTAACCATGTGAAGAGCATGACGAAACAAAGATGTCTAAAACAAAAATGCAATGGTTACTTTTGCATTTTTCAAATCACAAATTCATGTATATCTTCATGCTGGATTCGTCTTGTACCCACACCGTTTGTAACTTAGTACAACACTTGGTCACTGAGTCCGATATTGCATACGAGCTATTCCACAGATTTTACAAAGTTTCGCTTTTACGTTGACCTAATGGTCCCTAAATTAATACAAGAACCGTATTAAAAATAACTCTGTCAGTATCACAGTGCTGTTCGTAGTAATAAGCTTTGCCGGTATAATATTAACAACGGAATAAAACGACATAAACAATTGCGGACATATAGACCACGTATCACTAAATTCATCGCTCAAGCAGACTCCAAAGTACAACATATAAACAAATAAGAAATAGTTAGCAACAAAGGTGAAGTGTAAGTTGTTATATTTCTTTGATAGGTTATTGACCCCTGGTTCACGCAAAAAACGAATTCTCATAAAAGACAAATTTATACATTTGGGAGAAATTCCCCCAAAATCGTTTGAATTATAAATGAGATTGATAACAGAGAAAATGAAGTGGTTTATATTGAACGGACAATGAAGACAATTTTCAAATTGCGAATTATCAATAACTTTTTTAGATAGAGAAACAAAATCTCATAAAAAAACGTTTATTAATACTTTTACTTATATTTTACAAACATGTGTACTATTCCCACATGAAGCTTAATTATTTAATAACAAAATTGGTCGACAGATAAAATAATTACGATGCAGTCTATTGAATAAACATTATTTAATTTAACTACCAGAGCATGTTGAATAGTAAATGCAAAGTTATAGGTATCTCTTTAGGCAAGCAAATCAAGTGGTTGGCGTGCATTTGTTCCCCAGTTTCTCACTCGACCCTCGAAATGTCAGTTTCGATTTATTAATGGTTTTCGCCAGGACTTTTTCGTACGTCGAACCCACGTTCCTTCGTCTAGAGAGCTATATTTGAGACATGCCTTAATAAATTTAGCAAGACTTAATTGTTTTCGGACAAACCTTTCCAACTTAATAAAAATCTTTCTCTATCAATAAGTATTTCTTTGACAATAAATGAAACAGACCTTACCCCAACCTTACATGTCTCTGTCAGTATTCGTTGACTCTCCTCTTTTTGCCGATATTTGACCGCAACAGTTTCCTTATAGGCCATTTCTACAATAATGCCATTTAGTATAAAATATAAGACAATATTTATAAGGACACGCTTTGTAAAAAGTAATATTCAAATATGGTTAATTTATTAACAGATGTTATGCGATTGTTCATGATTGATGGTTAAAACAATTTTGTATAGTATGGTTTAAACGGGACGGAAACCTAAGAACCATTGGTGTAAAATACAAAGTTTTTATTGTGTAACTTATGGAACATTATATACTCACTTGGAGGACATGTTTTGTCATACGTTTAATATTGATAATCAAGTTCAATATATTGTGTGGCATTCATTAAATATCGTCATCGGAGTCCTATACGGATATTTGCATTTGCATTCCTTGGCTGAATTAAGGTAAATATAATCTAGTGTATCAAGCGAATATTGCCTGTAATCTCTGGCAAATTATTGTCATTAAAAAAGCTGTAGTGCGAAATTTTATCTGTATCAATTAGTTACTGATTCAATTAATTAGCTAGTCTAATGATGTCACCTTACGTTCAATCACATATGTCTGATGAAGTCACCTTACGTTCAATCACATATGCATTTGAATCTGTTCCTCTTCCAAATTTGTCGGAACGAGAACGTAACGTTTGTTAGAATAAAATGTGCATGTTTTAAAAGCCGTGCACTTGTTAATATATTCAATTACATCTTGATGCTAATAAGAACATAAATATATACATATGATATATTGAGATTCATATTTAATTAACATATCTCCACTACTGAAAGACATATACATGTCTAAATGGAGAAACGCAGTTGATATATCGAGTAAACTTCGGCTATTTAACTCTTTAAAGCCAACTTTTTAAATTAAACCAAGTTTTTTAAGACTAAGAATTACAGTACACAAATGCAGCTTTAGCTTTTGCAGCACATAAACGTTTGATTGCACAAGAACGACTTCGTCATAATGCGCGAGAATAATGAAAGTGCGAGTTTTGCAGCCGCAAGGAAATAGTAGACGAGTGCCGTTTCGTGTTTATATGCGACCTCTACAGACCGGTACATTCCGTCTTATTACACAAGACGACCTAGCATGTTTGAATTCATAAATATGTTGTAGGTAAAAACACACTTAGACATTGATAAGCCAGATTTAACAGTTTTAGAAACGCTTTAGTTTAATAAAAGCAAATACATCATATCATCCCCTTCATACTTGCTAATTCTTTGCTGATATTTTATTTCACTGTTAAAATAAGTACATACACGCGCATGTAAATATTAGTTTTTATGTGTATAATTACTTGATAATAAGCTGTATATGATTATTTCAAAATAAATATTATGTTCTGATCATTTTATTAGTCATCGATAAAAGACATAGACAATATAAACATCCCCACGGCTGTCAGGTGTCGTTGCGCATAATACCAACTAAGTGACCGTACAAAAGTACAGTTACACTTTAACAATTGTGATTTGTTTAACCATTCAAGGCCTTTGTATGTATTATCGTGCGGCTTTCCAATCGTTTAAAGTTGAACAGTATTTGACTTTTATAGTATCATATAAATAGGTCAAGCAATTATAATACAAACGTAGACTTGTTTAAAAAAACAATGTTGTAAGACATCTCCTGGAAAGGCATTTCATGATTTTACCAAAGTATTTCTATTGAAATGAATAAGTATAAGGTAATTATTTAGAAGTGATAACAAGATCATATACTAAATTATGTGGATGGGAAAAAAATAGTTGAACGGTGTTGGTTTTGTTTGTGTGTGTTATTTAAAGGCACATAGTATACCATTTATCTCCTTGTACAATGTGGAAGATAGACTAATATGTTTAATCCTAAGAGTATTTGCTTGATGTTATAATTTCGAGGAGAGATTAATTTACGGAGACATGAAAGGACAAAGATTTATTCACAATACGATAACACAACAAAATGTACACTATGGAATTTGTTAACTTCAAATATATCTCTACATTTCATACACCACTGTCATTCGTTGTCTTAAAGCTAATCTTCTTCAAGACAACTATTTGAGCACATAAAGTGGAAGAGAAATGTATACGTCCTCAAATTTAATACGTGCTTTAGTCGTTTGAAAATAATAATTGCTAATTAGTGAAAGGGTATATTTGTTATTTAAAAAATAAACAAGGCGACGTTTATATTTTTAGTACAGAACAAAGCATTTGCTTTGTTTAATTTGCATCATACGATACACATTAATATTTTAAACGCATGGATCCCAATAACCATACTTCTTATTTAAGAGGATTCTAAGCTGAATGAATGTTATAAATAAATTAAAAAAATATGTCACGTGATATGTTAGAACTCGATCATATCAACCTTCACTCTTTTCAACGTTTTATTTTCGGATACTTTAAGTTGATTGTAACCCGCCTTCGCGTAAGTTTCCCGCAGAAGTCTCAACTCTTAAAACATAAAAGTGATTTATCAACCTCCGCGCAGAGATTTGAGGAGAACCAGCATAGCAGGAACGAATTGTATGTGAGAGCAAAGAAAGACAACTCCTCACGGAGATTGGTGATTTCTTAGTAAACATACATGCTTTCTCTACACACAGATCGGCAAAAAAAATTATTATAATATAATAAAGATTGACTGAAAACAAGACAATTTTTAGGTAATAAAGCATCGCATATCTAAATTATTCAGTATACTGTAACTTATAATGCTATAGGCCGAATCGTTTAGTTGAGCTTAGAGAGTAATCGATCGTCTAGAATTTGCACTGGACTTGTTCCCTGCTTCTTACTTCGTAATGCTTAATGCTAAGTAACAAACGCTAATTGACAACAGAACTTTAAATAATGACATTACATAGCATTGCTCAAATGGAATTATAACATAAGTATTTCCACTTATTTTATAAAATATACTCATTTTCATCTATACAGATAAAGTAATGAAATGTAAGCAAATAGTAGTCAAGTTCATAAAATGGATTTGTAATTTGGAATACAAATGTAATCTATACGCAAGAAGAAGTCATTTATACGCAAGAAATAGTCAATGGCATAGTTCTAACATTTACCTAAAGTCCCACTCATAATCATTTATGATCTGCAGTGTACATACACGATTTTATTTAATGTTAAACGATACAAACAAATCATGAACAAATAATAATAAATATTTTTCCTGAATGAGCTGCTTTTTAAAATCTCTATTTGATTTGAAAAACAGTTTAAATGTCTTACTTGCCACAAAATTTCATCAAAAAGAAGTTAGAATAAATAGCTGCAAATGTTACAGGAAGTGTTACTACTCACACATGCAATTTATATCTAATGAGCAATATTGAATTCGAACATGTTTACCATCAAGTACGGAAACAGGTTTACCATCAAGTACGGTAAATGGTGTAGCAGAGTCGACCCTTAGATAACGAACTGGGCACATCACAATGTGTCTCTGGATTGAAGGTAAAGCCGTGTCCTTCTCTTAAGTGATGAACAGGAGAAACCAGCTGCCTATACTATTCGCAAGCTCAACATTGGATATGGCCGAACAATAAGCAATATACAGTATGTGAAAGGTGTTATCATTTCTCAGAATACTGATTTAAAATGAACTGTTCTAATGTATGTTAGTATGTCCCTTTTGCATACGTTCTTAACTATGTCTTCAATGCTTCGTTTTGTCGAGGCTATGAAGTGCCTCAGAACTCAATGTATTCTTCGCTACCTTTCTTAGCAGAATAATTGTGATATATTACCTATAAGTAGATACACTGTTAAATGCTTAATTATATGTTTTTTTTCATGCGTGTAAATCTTTCCGAACAACTATACTAATAATTTGATTCATGCACACTCGCTTATGTTAGCAGACTTGTTTCTTTTTTTACTTAAAATGCGACGTTTTGTTTCGTGTTGTTAATGGTTTTTGCTGATTCTTTTTTTCGAAACAATACTTTAAATGTTTAGCTATTCTTAAGACTTTCGATGTCCGACTCATTTTTTTCACGAAAATAATGTTCATAAAGGTAAAGCTATTCTAAATACTTCCGAGGTCCGTCTCATTTTGTTTTCACGAACATAATGTATATACAGGTTAAGCTTTTCTAAATACTTCCCACATCCGACCTGATTTTTTTAAAGAATAATGTATGTGAAGGTTTACCTATTCTAAAGACTTTCGTCATCCGCCGCATTGTTTTTTAATGTATGTAAATGTTGAGCTATTCTCAAGATTTCCGACATAAGAATCATACTCTTAAATGATAGCATGTGATCATATCCATAAAGCGCAGTAGGAAAATATTATTAAGGACACATCTTTATACCATATAATTATTTTATTTAAGTCTGTGTCCAGTTGATTTTTCAGTTCATGTTGGTGTTTTCTTTTTTTTTTCTTGTCTTTTTTTNGGGTACACTGATACATAATCTACGAGTATATTTTATTCTTGCTTTCTTGCTACACACCAGGAATAAAAATTGCCACTTGAATACTTATTAATTATAAATTGATGTTGTTGTGAGGGTAATGGGCAACGTAGTGAGCTGTTTGAAATGTTTAACTATTGACAGTTATTCCCTTGCAAGTATCAACTGCATGTACATCAAATTTATACCACTGTCTGATAGTAAATCCGGTATAATGCAAAAGATAAATATCAAGTCCCGGCTCTGTTTTACAACGTTGTTATTTTTTAGGTTAATCTGCTGTTAAAATAACAATTTAAATATCATTCGAACTATTGATATAAAGTCATACCCACCGTTACATATATCGGCTCAAGCAGAATACATGTATCCATAATGCATCGGACTTAAATCAAAACTCATATTTCATAAGATACGTTTCGGTATGTTAATAGAGCATTAAATAGATGAAAGATGACAGTCATTGTCGCATCAAAGCCAAAGCTGCTTCAGTCAAAATGTCAATCATGACAAAAAGTCGGGTGGTTTCTAGAACCCGATTCATTCCTTATAAGCGAGAGACGAACCCTAAAGATGATTTTATAACTTGATATGAGTAGTTTTTCAACCGAATCGAAGTAGGTTTTTTGGTAAATTTATGCAATGCAACGGAGAGGTTAATTATGTGAGTTGATTTAATGGATGCGCAAATACAATCACTCTGGTATATAATAGCATTGTGAATAACCTCAGTACGCCATTAAGAAAGTATTACTTTATCAATCGTGGCAGACGTACATGGTATAATGATAAATTCGAAATAAAATCTTACCGATTACTTAAATTATTCAATCTACAACAGCGTGCTCACTGTTATGAACCGTAAATTTAAATTTAAATCGCAAAGAAGCCTGTTTCCATACTGAGCATGGTGAGGCGGTTTCGTTTGCAAAACTATAATAGCCTCTCAAATTAATATGTATACGAATGGCATTGATTGCATGAACGATTGATTGCCTAGTGTTAATGATAGGTGTATACAAATTTATTTCAAAGTGGCAATTAATTGAGACATGTCTCTTATTTTAAATTGTTTGACTTTTTTTTTATTGACAACATGTTGGAATCTAATTTAAAGTGCGCAAGCTATTTCATTGATTATGTCGATTTAAGTATTTCTTATATTACATTATATTA
>VMBQ01004955.1:28133-60633 GCA_007657795.1 Dreissena rostriformis
AGTTATTACGCCCGGGGTCGTTGATACCGTGCCCACATTCGATGACGCGACAGTTTTGATCATAGTCTCCATAGTTGAAGACTTAAATGTCGTACTTTTAGGTTGTGTACCTTCAGTTGATGATGTTTCACTTGTGGGAAGGTTTCGAATATGGTTAACATTGTATGTTGTGTTATCATACAATTCTTTGTCAAAGTATGTTGAGTTTGGGATATTTGTAGTATGGAAGCGGTCGATTTCGTCGAAATTGTGCTTTGCATAGTACTGACAAGCGTTAGGCAGTGATAACCATTCAAGCCTATGAAACTCGGGCGTAGAAACGTTAAATCTATAGACGTATATCAACTTCGAATCCGTTATTTCAATTATCAAAGGTTCCACCTCATTAGCAACATCAGATAGACCTGTTTGAAGCGACACATTTGTAGGACTGGCACACAACACGATGATCATGGCGGGTAATTGTGATGATTTCGTGTAAATCCAGCGGACAGTCATTTCATTTAGGTCTTCATTACCAGTGACATTGTCTCCTATACGGATTTTTATGGCAATTAAATCCTGACAGATGCATTTGTCACCATCTCTTCTAGATGAGCATTTTACATTCGCCAATACTGATGACACGAGATATACGCCATTGCGATTGAAAGTAACATTTTCAACATGACGGGGAATGCCATAAGTAATGTTCCACCTGCTCTGTTTTCCAGACGCATATATTGTAACTGTGGCATTTCCATCGGCTGAAACAAAGTTCGTACACAGTAAATCAAAGATAAATGTCGGTATGAAGATGAATTAAATTGCATTATGCATATGTGATATAAATAAATGTATGCATATGTAATACTTCAAGAACAATGACGTTTTAATGTATTTATTTGTGTTGTTTACGTTGTTATTTGTGCGGATTCAAATTAAAGGTCTATGATCGAATTCGACATCGCAGTTTATTCGAATACATCCATTTCTAATATTAAAATTTTATATCATATTCATGCATTACTGACTATTTTTTTTTTTCTGGTGAGCAACCAGATGTATAAGCAGAAATCAATATCAATTCACTTATGCCGTAAATGCGTCTGGTGAAATATCACTGAAACATTTTGTTTTATTAATGTTGTATATCACCAGCGTTCCAAAGAGCTAACTTGTGGCAGATAAATGTTCTCACTAAACTTCTCGTTAGTTATGTATATACGTGGTAATTGATGGTCGGACGACTGTAAAGACCTAAATCACCCAAGTGATGATCCGTTCCAAACGTGAATTACGTAATTCATAATTCCTCTAACTTACCAATAATGGAAAGGTTCACCATGTGTCTGTCATGGTGTGGAATGAGTAGGAATTGATGCGACCAGAGATCAGATTGCAAGAAACTTTTCCAGAATATTGGGCTGAGAGGACTTGCAAAGGTGGCCAAATGTTCATCTTGTTTGTCGATGGAAGATATATTACACCTAATTGCAAATATTACGCCCACAGGGCTATCACTGACGATTTCCGTGCCCCAAAAAAGTGATACATTATTTAGTATTAATCCATCACTGAATGGAATCTCGATCTGACTGCAGTTTATCGCATTAGGGATTACTCGAGACAACGCTTCGGAATTGCTGTCCACGCTTGCGTTGCGCGCCCACAATGGACAGATATTAGCGACCGTGTCTGGCTTAGACGCATGAATTAGTGCAGATACGGAACTACATTTATCCAGAATCTCTTGCTGGCCACTTATTAGGTTATACTTTGTTTCAAATTGAAGGGAGGACACCAGATGTAGCTGTCTGTGTTGCAGATTTATGACAACGTCACATTCGAAGGATGTGCGCATGCGCAAACCTAAAATTGAAAACAAATTGTTTTATCATAATTTAACAACGTCGGTTATTTGTGATCTATGTGTTTGTCAATATTGTATGACATATTTATGGTGTCTTCATTATTATAAATTGTTTGCATGTTTTATGTTTTGTTACCACTATTTTTTTATTAATGCATCAAATAATGTTTTACTTTCATACTTGTTTATGGTTAATTATTTTAACCGTTGCTACTATATTTACTCGATTGTTACATTCACAGTTATATTTTATAAGCAAATATTATCTAACAAACGTCACGAGATGTGATATATGCTTATAAGTTAAGCAATTTTCACCTGCTGAAAGTTTCGTATAACTCATGTCATTGTCGGTTATATTCAGGCGAAAATCAGATTCGCTGTTGACTGTTTCTTTAGCAACAACAATTGTGCCACTTGCGTTTACAATTGTCACTGTGACATCATCCCGATCTCTTGGCAATACGATTATATCATTGAGCTCGTACGAACTGTCTGTTAGATTTGGCAACACGTATTCATAGTATTCAACAGGAGCTTCTGAAACATCAATGATATAGTAACAGTGTCCGTTCATAATATATTTTTATTAACATGTACATTAACACTATCAACATTCTACATAAATATTATAATTAATTATGTAAATTATAAACGTTTAAGTATGATATGCAAATCGACACTGAGAGCCCAGGTTTATATTAAGGTTCGCTTTCAAATGTTTATTTACATATTGCAGACTCGTAATACATACACATATTTACTATATACAAATTATATATATGTACTCCTCTACTATGTATGCATTAAATTAAACTATATTAACTTGGCATAAGATATTCATATCTTGTTGTCTTCTTAATATGGGTTGCATACGTAAATAATAGGCTAATCTCTAAGAATAAGAGTATACGTCTGAGGCACAATGTTAACTATTGCATGGCGATGATCAGTTTTAACCACCAGTTTACGGTCGGAAAGGGATTTTCAACTGGATTTTGAAACTCTTTCACGACCATGTTAAATATAAGATGCCATACATTTGCTTTATAGAAAACGTTAAATGTTATATAATTAAAACCAGGAAACGGATTTACCTTAATAAAGCCTGTGCAATAAACGGCAGTAGACCTTCATAATACATATATATATATATCCATTCACACATCAATGGTTTTTGATAAAATTAACAAAAAAATGTTTTACACAAATGTTTTGCCGTTATGTTATATGAAATAGCAATTTGACAAACCTGCAGACAATTTTGTCTCGGATGCAACTAACCGCATAGCCAGCATGGCGAACAAAATGTCTGAAAATAAATATATACAAAGTGAAACTTAAGCTGCAATATTTTTTGGCAAGTGACCGATTGTCAAACTGTCAGACACAAGACAAAAGCACTTCCATGAGTACAGCATGCAAAGTAAAATGGAAGTGGTTGATTGTGTTAATAACAAATGCATAACTCTTGGTTCTGGGGATACTATTGTGAAAATTAGGTCAATATGAAAGTTAACCTAGGTAGAAACAATGGTTTTCAGGCATATTCTTCTTTTTGTGTAAGTGTTTAAGTGTTAACACTGTAATGAGAGGAAACAGTAAAAACTCAATCATGGACCAGACGGACGGTTAGAATCGCAGACGGACAGAACTGTCTTCCACTGTTTTGTCATCACGGGAATATTCTGAAGGGGCATAATTATGTATAATATTCGGTAACAAGTTATTTAACAAGCTTGCACTGTTTAATGATCTCTGTGATTGCGAGGTAATTGACTCTTGGTTGGTATCCTTAACAACTGGCCATAAATGACAAACTATTCATGTGGGAGATATCTGGACAAACAGTGTCAATTAAACATGAAATTGGTAGATAAAATGAAGTGGCTTGTAATGGACAGTAAAATGACACGATCATTGGCAATGTCTGACAAATGTGTCATCTGGAAACTAAATAAAACGCTCTTTAATATGTTGTTTAATTATTTTACATGTCATTAGTCCTCCTGTTTTTCTTTTGGAGAACAAATCATATGAAGATAGAATGCTCATTTTTATGAATTTATGACTACAGGCATAACGTTTCTCTGTTTATTATGTTGCCTTTAGTGGACAAGAAACGGTTATTAGTTTGGAGTTCGTATTCATCATTGAATTTATTATACAGAAGAAAACACATGTTACAGGAGAACGACCTACATGAGTTGAAAAAAACACGTTTACTATTTAAACAAACAATACAGCAATTAGATTAATAAACTTGATTTGCCAATCAACTGTTCGCCTATCGTAGTGTCAAACAGACAATTGTATTTGGTTAGTGTTTACAAGTAATAGTTATTTAATAAGTAGTTTTTAAATAACAATATAAATGATTTATAAATGTTCACATGTTAATATTACATTGATGTTTATTTTGCAGTTAATAGTCACACGTATGCTTCAGCAATAAGCTATTATCAAGTTTATAAGTGTTTTGTTTTGCTTTCTTTTAGAATATTCTTAAGTTTTGTGATGGTTTGATTTTGTTTTTGTTGATTACAATATCAGTGTACAGGTATTATTTACTTCTGTTGGTTCAATACTATTAATAACATAGACATTTATCGTTCAACATATACAATAGGTCTTTTTAAATATGTAATGGTTGTTCTTTGAATAATATCAATACGACAATAACATTGTTGACAATTGTATTTTATCCTTCCAAAAATAAAAATGGTCGTAAATATATAATATTAATCGGATTGTTTTAACAGTTAAGAAAATCAAACATAAAATAAGCGCATTGAAGTGAGTATTTTAATTGTATAAACATGTATGTAAATCAATGTATATATCAGTAATATATGCAATACAAAACTACAAAAAGAATGTACGTATGTTATCATCTTCATGCGAAATAAATATATTAGTTTGTCATTCAAAGAAACATAAAATTATATATATATATGCATTTCATGTTATATTATATTGTGTTGATATCGATATACACATTTCGCAGATTCGATAAAATGACGTGATTTGCCTTTTGTAAAAGTTTATAATTAAAACAAAAACAACAGTTAGAACATATAGCATACAATGTTATAAACGCTTAATTCATACAAGTCCCACAAACGTTGATGCACACTGTTTTACAACAATCGCAATACCTGCTACGAACTCCCGTCTGTTCACATTCATGTTTCATTCCCCGTTATTGCAAACAATAAATAAGTATTCCAAAATATTTTCCTGACAGAGTTGTTCATGAACGTATAAAAACACTTGAACCACTCTCCACTGATATTCTGACAAAACTGACAACGGTGTTGCCATAGATATAGCTCAGCATTAGCCGATTGCGTTCCGAGGGTCGGTCGGTCCTTCCATCAACAACAGCGCTGCTAGTACGTGGTATATCATTTAATCATTTAAAGAAATTAGCATAATATCCCACGGGAATGAGAATGCAAGGGATTAGTTCTATTATATTTCTTTTGACATATGCCCGATTCATATGGGAAAACAAATGTGATGAGCTTTAAGGTCCCAGGATGCGTGTTAAACAAGAAAACCTGAAAGGGATAACAAACACATACAGACATTTTCGCTATCAGACCGATGCAGTCTATTGAATTCATGCATGTTTTATACAAGCAATAGAGCATGTTTAATATTTAATGCTAAGTGATTGAAATCCTTTTTGTTCAGCAAATATAGGGTTTAGCATGAAACTGTTGTAACAGCAGACATATTTTATATCAAATACTGTAGTCACGTATTCACCCCTCCAAATGTCAGCATGGATGGTTGCTTGATAGTGTTAGTGAAATATATATATATTTCACAGCAACGACCATTTTTGAATGAACAACGTAATAATCGAGCATGCCCGAACCTTTGAATATGTTGTTTATTTAAACCAGTTATTTAAAACAGAAATATTAACAGTACTAAAAGTTTCGAAGAAATCATTTCTAGATCACATATGGTATTGAAAATAATGCAAACAACGGCACATTCGAATTAACAAAGTTTGGGTACTTACAGTTGGAACAGCCATGCAATGCATTTAGGGTTCAAACCGGTGTTTTGGGGCCAGAATTATTAACAAAACATTAAAGTGTAAATAAAATTAACCCCATAGCATCGCGATTCAAATTAAATAGTAATAAAAGAGAGTACATTTTAATTAAATTATCATTTAACTACTAAATGGTTGGAAACTGACCGAAGCATCATAATTGAAACTTTCTGAGGCATTGTGAAATGAAACCAAATTGAGCATCAACTACATATCTTCTTTGATAAAAATCGGAAGAGTCATAACGTGATATAGTTAAATAGTCAAATTATTGTCTTCCAATTCAAGAAGAAGCCACAAAAGGGCTGAAAAAGGTATATATAAAACGTTGTGTATGTCTATCTTAAGCTACATAAGATAGTAAAGGTTAAATATGTAATGTTCTACTCCAATACCTGTACTTAAATTATCTTTTAATAATATGCTTGCATGTATGTATGTAATATCTTACGGAAAGAAAAACTTAGTTAATGTTCCCATCAAATACCTGTTCCTTAAATACTATGTATATTATATGCTTGTATGTATGTCTGTAATATGTTATGGAGAAAAAAAATAAACACAAAAAACAAGTGTTATGTATACATAACAATCTGAGAGCCAATTAGAAGTAAAATATTAACATTTTACCATAAACGACGTTATTATTCTTGCATTATTCCGGGGGAAATAACTTCTACGATTAAAGTTTCTCTAGTTCTAAATGAAATTGAGATACATTTGCAATATTATATGAACCTTCCTCTGTGTAAAAGGGGTTTATACACGGGCGTAAAGGGTCGTCCCAGATAAGCCTGTTCAGCCCGCACAGGCTAATCAGGGACGACACTTTCCGCTTTTATGATATTTTTCGTTTTAAAAAAAGTCTCTTCTTAGCAACAATCAAGTTTAGGCGGAAAGTGTCGACCCTGAATAGCATGTGCGTACTGCAAAGGCTAATCTGGGACGATACTTTACGCACATGCATTAAACTCCATTTTCACAGAGCGAGGCTCATGTACTACCGACGACCCAGTGTTCATATCGCGGTGCTCCTATTGGAATCTAACGACGGTTTACAAAACTCTCTTAACAGTCTCAATTCACATTGTCAAAAATAATAACTAACGGTAAATATCTAAAATTCTGAAGCCATGATCTTTCGAAAAGGGGGATGCTAGTTATAAACGGCAAATCGTTTTATAATGACCCAGAAGTGGAAGTCGTTAAATCGTTTTACTACCGAGGGGTTTGTGTTTACCAGTGATGGACATTAACTACGGGCATGAAAGTACTCGCGGAAAAAGGATTGCGATCCCGATATTCACGTATGTCTTTAATTAAAAATAACAAAGTACCACTTAATATAATGTTCACTCTTTTTGACGCTTATTTCTACCAGACTTAAATTATTGTTCTGACTGTTTTGATCGATGATATACTTTAGAAAGAGTTCAACGACAGTTCTGTAAATGGGTGCTATATAAAAAACCGTCTACGAATACTCTTGATTTGTACACTGAATTGATTGCGTTTCCATTGTATATTGAACATTCTTTTTAAAGATTTAATCGGTTCAACAAGAACATTGTATTTACATACCATTATAATGGATCAGTTAAATAACTCAAATGTTAATAATAATCTTCCAAACTGGGCCTCACAGATAAACATTAAACTGCAATCATCTGTTTACAATGAAGTATGGTTATACCCTGCTCTGTTGATATAGATGCATTCATTCCAAAATAAAGAACTTGACTTCGCAATATATATATTAACAATTGGCGGCCAGGACTAATAGACACAACGTCTCTTGATGAATACAGACAAATACAACTTAATTTTGAACGATCAGCATTTATACCACTTGGATAAGAAAATAATACCCAATTAAATGCATCGTACCACACATTAAATATTGAAATCGGTCTGCACTGTTATGAGCCAAGACATGAGATAAAAATGTACCATCTGCGATCTACGTCATATTGAAGACGTAATTCATCTTGTTCTGAAGTGCCTTATATACATTTATACTCAAAAAGAATATATTCCAAAATATTTCTTTACCCTCACGAGTCTGTAAACATATATTAGTTTAATGCAATTCGATAATAAAAATTATTATTAAAACGCTGGCAACATACTTGCATAAAGGCTTCCAATTAAGAGACACGTCAACGTATACAGTTTACAGAATTATGTACTCAGTCTTGTCTCACATCATTGTCTTGTTAAATGGTTATGGGCCTGTTTATGTTATTTTGTTTTACAAAATATTACTAATATTGTTTATAGTTGCTGTAATTACTGTGTCGCATTTGTTGTCTAAATCGATCAAATTTAATTTCTAACGAGCAATTATATCTCTATAGATCATATATAATTTTGTTTCGCATAGGTGGTATTTCAGGATCGCCAAATAGAAAAGTGGTTCGAGATATGGTTTATTGTGTTGAAATTTGATGTTCTTACTTTAATAAATTTAATATGACGATAATGTAGGCGTTTCGCGAATATTTTCTCGTGTGCATTCTCCAATGTCGAATCATTCAAATGTTTTAGTGTATTTGCAGTGCAAGTTTTATACAATTAAAATTCATATGCACGTGCCGGACATAACAGCATGTTTATTTTATTTATAAAATATAATGTGTTTTTCCTTACCGGTAGTTTAAAACGTATGCACAATGTTATGCTCACGTTCTGTTTTAAGCAAATAATTAGTATTTGAAATTATTAATTGAAATGCACTACTTGTTTAGATATGTTTTGACAATATTTTACGTTTTTACATCTATTATATTAAGAAACCAATATCTTCAAAAGTAGAAGTCCTACTCAATGCATACTTGATTTAGTTCGACTCGATGAATTAAATCAAATTTATCCTACGATTCCAAAAGTATTTTTCGAATACGCCGTATGGTTTATTTCCGACACTTGTTTTTTGCTTGTTTGCAATAATACTTTCCTCAGAAGTAAGAGTTTTTCTATGACACAATATTTAAACAGGCAATATATATTGCCTAAACAGGCAATATATATTTTTTTAATATCTGGCATGTTATAACTATAAATTATAACACACAACAATTATTAGTAGGATCCTTTCTTTATCCGAATAAATGTGCCTTGTATATTTAAACAATGTCCACCTAAAAGTACTTTAAAGAAGTGCAGTCATCATAAAGCACCAAAACCGGTAATGGTCGCCTTACGTTAAATCGCATGTGTATTTGTGTCTTATTCTATAGCAGCTCTTTTCGTACGATGACATGACGTTCTGCCTTCAAAATGAGCATGCGTTTGAAAGTGGTGTACGTGTGAATATATTCTGGCATATCTTGACGAGAATCAGAAAACAATTATGCCTCGCTCTGTGAACATGGGATTTAATGCATGTGTGTAGAATGTCGTCCCATATCAGCCTGTGCAGTCCGCACAGACTAATCAGGGACGACACTTTCCGCCTAAACTGTATTTTCGTCAAGAAGAATCTCCCTTTAAACGAAAAATACAACAAAAGCGGAAGGTGTCGTCCCCCATTAGCGGACTGCATAGGCTAATATCGGACGACCCTTTACGCACATGCATTAAACCCAATTTTCACAGAGCGAGGCTCAATTATATAAATAAGAGATTAAGATTCCTATTTACATTTCTTCATACTTTTATAAGAATCAGCATAACCACCATTTATGCGATACAAGACACAGATATAATAATAACACTCCACACTCCCGGGGATAGTTCGTTCGCTGGTTTCTCTCTGACAGCGAAAATAACCCTAGTCCGACCCTAACCATTTCAACTTTCAGTTGACGTAACACTTAAGAACAACTTTATGACCGTAAAATGTTAATCCTTTCAATAGTGTAAATCTAAATGACTTTTTTACCATTCTATTAGCATGCGGCTTTCAAATGGTTTGCATGTGAACATTATCACACATAAAAAGTATTACATAAAGAGTTAATATTTGTAAATAAATAACGTTAACTTTTTTTTTGTTACTTAACAGTAACTTAATGCGACAGTTCTTGGAAAGGAGTTTCACCCTTTTAACAAATTTTAACAATTTATTATACATTGAATCATTATCAGGCAATTATTTGAAAGATAAAACAAATCATTGGGCGCTGTTGGTTTTGTTTGTGTGTGTTTTAAAAGACAAACATACCATTTCCCTTCGAACAAAAATTGCAAAAAAAACAACAGTATATCCATGCATCCATTCGATAGTAATTGCACATACGTGACAGTTAATTTATAGTTTACCCTTATGATCAAACATTTATATTAAACACGAAGTTGTTGTTATCTTGATCACAAAATAAAATGTTTATTTCGTGTATACAAGTATTGAAACTAACTTTTAATGTGTGATATCTCTTCATTAAGTAAACAAACTTGTTTTCTTTTCATTGGTATTCATCGCAATTCATTGTAAACATGGCATTAGCCAACACTAGCAACTAATACCAATGATAAATGCACACAGGATTAAGCTACTGAATCCGGTCTAAATAAGTGGTCAGGCTGAAATCTCGCCCTAATTGAAAGTCAAGTTTACAGCTTTTCGATACTGGACACGTCTTCAAATATCATCAAATGCTGACAACAATCAAATCTCTTCACCAATCCATCATGGCATAAATGACATCCAGAGGTATAATCATACCTGTTCTTCCACTGCGAAACGTATCAAATACGCGCTTAATATAAACACGTGGCTGTGTTTAATATTTGGTGTTTAGTAAGTTGGTTCCTTTTCCTAGTTCCTTATTCCTTTTTGAATAAGGAATAAGGAACAGTTCCGTATTCCTTATAAAAGCTTCACATCGTTGATGTCAGCTTTAAAATACATACAGATCTTAAGTAAATCAAAAAAAATAAAATAACGAGAATACATTTACTTGATGTATAACGATATATGTTCATGTTTCTTCTTCGCGCTTGAATAGGATTTCTTGTTTAAACTGAACTCCAGTTCCTTCTTCGCGGCTGAATGAGGAACAAGGATTCAATTCCTTATTCCTTATTCAAACCAAATAAGGAACTAGCATTTTCTTACTTAAAATATAAGCTTAAATGAAAACACGAGAACCACACATAAATAAAAATGATTGTATAAGTAGGTTGGTTATAAAAAAATATTTCTATTGGAATACAACATATCGTCTTAGTAATACTTAATGAAAACCAAGTTCCTTTTTTGTCGCTGAATAAGGAAAAAAGAATCAGTTTCGTATTCCGTATTGAAGCCAAGAAAGGAACTGGCATTTGATTACTTAAAATAAATTATATTTAACCAAAGTGTTACACATATAAATGAACATCATGGTTTATATTGGTTGGATGTAAATTATATTTATTGCAATACATTTCTTCTTACTTTTACTTACTGATAAATGGTACACCAAAATAAATGAAAACATATTTGAGAAGGCAAACGTATGTAAGATCTTAAATGTATCGCAGTTACGTTTACAGAAGGCTGAATAATCAACATGCTACGTATCAATTTGCAACAGGGGTAAGACTTTTTAATGTATACACTTGGAGACTTTTCTTACGCATCACTTAATCATATCAATATAGCTTCCTTATTTTTGAACGGATTGTGTTGCAATGTGGACAAAATATAATTTAACACATATCTGATAATTCATGAAAATTTAATTAAAATTGAAAAACAACAAAATATAAAACGTAACAAATTTAACGCATCACTTCAAACGTCAAATTCGCAAACACGCACAACGTTAAATAATAACAATGTGAAAAGTAAAACGCATAAACTTACACGGCTTAATATTTGACCGACTTGCAACATGCCGATTGAGCCGTTGCGCTCCTGAATATTCATACGAGCCATATTGTTTTTCTTTAATTAATGTTATGTTTTTCTTGCTTTAAAAGCTCACCTAGAATGAAGAATTTGAAATTAAATTTCACACTTGGTAGCTTCACACTTGGTAGGGAAGGTAGCCTGCAAAATGCAAAGTGCGCGACTGCGCTCCTGAATATTCATACGAGCTATATTGTTTTGAAAATTAATTATATGTTTTCCTTGTGTAAGAATCCACCTAAACTAATCTAATTGAAATAAAACGTCACCATTTCCACGTGCAAAAATATGGAACCACACCTACCCCAAGTGCTTAAGCGTCCAATCGTCACGGATGAATGATTTTATCGTGAGCTTGCATAGAATGTAGTCAAATGATTGTATGTAAAAAAAAAATCAATATCTTTACTCATAACTGAGATATTCAAGTTTGAAAAGTGATGCGTTAGAAAAGTCCCCAAGTGTATGTTATATAATTTTGCATACCTAGATAGAAAATACATGCATATTACTTGTCATCAGAGCATATATCGGAGGTTAGACTTCTTAATAATTATACGAACATAAATAAATTCTTATTAATTGTCCTAAGAGTATATTTATTATTCCACAAAACCCAAAGACCGTTGAAAAAAAAGCACAATTAGCTGTACAAAAATTGCGAGACGCAAGTATATGGTTTAATTGCATTATTATTTAATCATAGTAGGAAAAAAATGGTCGAATACGTGTATTTCTGCGCAAGCGCCGCCTCCTCTGCACACAATTATTGAGCACGAAGATCAGGATCAAACCAGCGACTGCAAACAGCGCCACCAGCAGGCTCACCACCACAGCCGCGATGTTCTTGAGATGAGAAATTTTATATCCCTCCTCATTCAGGTTGACAGTATAGGTTTGCCCTCTCTCCACGCTGTGTCGAGAATCAACGTTCTAAAGCAGCTGGACACCGTCCTCGGAATGAACGATGTCGAGTATTGCGTAGCCCTGGGGTGTTGTCACGGTGCCCTCATTCGATGACGCGACAGTTTTGATCATAGCCCCTAGAATTGAAGACTTAAATATCATACTTTGAGTTGTTGTACTTTTAGTGGATGATGTTAAACTTGTGGGGAGGTTTGGAGTATGGTTAGCACTCTGTGTTGTGTGATCATACAATTCTTTGTCAAAGTATGTTGAATTTGGGAAATTTTTAGTATGGAAGATGTCACTTTCGTCGACATTGTTCTTTACATAGTATTGACACACGTTAGGTAGTGATGACCACTCAAGTCTATAAAACTCAGGCGTAGAAACTTTAAATCTATAAACGCATATCAACTGTGAATCCGTAATTTCAATTTTAAAAGTTTCCGCCTGATTGGCAACACCAGAAAGACCTGTTTGCAACGACTGGCACACACCACGCTGATAATGGCGGGTAATTGGGATAATTTCGTGTAAATCCAGCGGACCGACATTTCATTAAGGTCTTCATTACCAGTTACATTGTCTCCTAGACGGATGTTTTATGACAATAAAATCCTGACAGATGCATTTGCCACCATCTTTTTTAGATGAGCATTTTACATTCGACGGGACTGATGGTACGAGATATACGCCATTGCGGTTGACAGTAACATTTTCAACATGACGGGGAACGCCATAAGTAATGTTCCATCTGCTCTGTTATCCAGATGCATATATTGTAACTGTGGCATTTCCATCGGCTTAAAAAAATTTATAAACAGGAAGTCAAAGATAAATTTCGGTATGAAGATGTATTAAATTGCATAATGCATACAGGACATTTATAAACGTATGCATATTTATAACTTTCAGAACACTGACGTTTTAATGTCATATTTTTAGTTGTTTAAAATTTAAGTTATTATTTGTGCAGATTTAAATTAAAGGTCTATGTCCGAATGCGACATCATAGTTTATTCAAATACATCAATTTCAAATAATTAAATTTTGTCCCATATTCATGCATTACTGACTATTATTTTTCTGGTTAACAAGCAAATGTATAAGCAGAAATCAATATCAATTCACTTATGCCGTTAATGCGTCTGGTGAAATATCACTGACACATTTTGTTTAATTAATTTTGCATATCACCAGTGTTCCGATAAGCTAACTTGTGGAAGATAAACGTATCCAATTACGTTTTCGTAAATTATTTATAAACGTGGTAATTGATTGCCCGACAACTATTTAGACCTCAATTATCCAAGTGATGATCCCTTCCAAAAGTAAATTACGTAATTCATGTTTCCTCTAACTTACCAATAACGGAAAGGTTCATCATTTGTCTGTCAGGGGACGGCATGAGTAAGAATTGATGCGATCAGAGGTGAGATTGCAAGACACTCTTCCAGAATATTAGGCTGAGAGGACTTGCAAATGTGGCCAAATGTTCGTCGTGTTTGTCGATGGAAGATATATTACACTTCATTGCAAATATTACACATACAGGGCTATCACTGACGATTTCCGCGCCCTGCAAAAGTGATACATTATTTAGTATAAATCCATCACTGAATGGAATCTCGATCTGACTGCAGTTTATCGCCTTAGGGATTACTCGAGACAAAGCATCGGAATTGCTGTCCACGCTGGCGTTGCGCTCCCATATTGGACATATATTAGCGACCGTATCTGGCTTAGACGCATGAATAAGTGCAGATACGGAAATACATTTCTCTTGCTGGCCACTAATGCTCGATTGGTCATTGTCAGCTCGGATACTACTTACATGTACCCCGGGTACAATTAAGTATCCTTACTTGTACCCCGGGTACGGTAAATATACTTTAACGTACCCGGGAATTTTAACGCTAATTCGGTCGCTGACGGCTATTAAAAAAATAATTATGTTCATATTTATGTCAATTTTCTGTTAAATGGCCACTATATTATCGAAACTTAATTATACTCAGAAGCATGTTGATGGATTTTTTTTTAATAGAAGTTGTTTTCGTATCGGTAACGCATTTTACAACATCGGATTTTGGGCGGAAATACAACTATGGTACAGTCTAATATCGGACGGGTACATTTTAGTATATTTACCGTACCCGGGGTACAAGTAAGTATACTTAATTGTACCCGGGGTACATGTTAGAAGTACCCGAGCCGACAATGACCAATCGAGCGCCACTAATTAGGCTATACTTTGTTTCAAATTGAGGGTGGATACCAGATGAAGCTGTCTGTGTGGCAGATTTTTGACAACGTCACATTCGAAGGATGTGCGCAAGCGCAAACCTAAAAGTGAATACAAATGTTATGTGATCATACATGTAATTTAACAACGTCGGTTATTTGTAATCCATTTGTTTGTCAACAAGTGTATGACATATTGTTGGTTTTTCATTATTATAAATTGTGTGCATGTTTAATGTTTTGTTTCCTGTATTTTTTTAATGCGTACAAGAATAGTTCATACTTGTTAATGGTAAATTCATTTAATCAGTACTATTATGTTTACCCGATTGTTTCTTCTACAGTTATATTTTATAACTAGATATTATCTTACAAAAGTAACGAGATGTCTGAATTGTTAATAAGTTTGTCATTTTTCACCTGCTGTAAGTTTTGTTTTACTCATGTCATTGTCGGTTACATTCAGGCGAAAATCAGATTCGATGTTGACTCTTGCTTTGGCAAAAGCAATTGTGCCACTTGCGTTTACAATTGCCACTGTGACATCATTCCGATCTCTTGGCAATATGACTATATCATTAAGCTCGTACGAAGTGTTTGTCAGATTTGACAACACGTTTTCATAGTATCCAACAGGAGCTGAAACATCAATGTTATATTAACAGTATCCGTCCACTACTGAACAATATCAACATTGTACATAGATATATAATCAATCATGTAAAATATTAATGTTAAAGTATGACATGATAATCGGCAATGAGAGCCTACTTTTATATTAATGTTCGCTTTCAAATGTTTCTTAACATATTGCATACTCGTTATACATACACTTATTTACTATTCAAACTATGTACATGTACTTCTACACTTTGTATACGATAAATTAGACTATATTCACTTAACATCAAATAGTTATGCCATCGTTGTCTTCTGAATATGGGTTACATGTACGTCATTTTTGCATACGTATATAATAGGATACGCTATAAGAATATGCGTATACGTCTGAGGCACAATGTTGACTATTGCGTTGATCATTTTTAACCACCAGTTTACGGTCGGACAGGAATTTCTTACTGGATTTTGCAAATCCTTCATGGCCATGTTAAATATAAGATTTCGTACAGTTGCATTATCAAAAAAAACGTTTATTGATATTTTGTAAACCAGAAAACGAATTAACTTTTATGAAGCCTGTACAACAAACGGCAGAAGATCTTCATAAAACAGTATATAGTGAATGTTTGTGTTTATAGCATTAGTTGTAACCTGTTTAAAAAGCCCGTTGATAAAATTTGAAAAAAAGATATATATGTTTATCAATATGTCCTATCATTAAATTAGCATACTTAATTTATTAATTGAACAATTGAAATAACTGAGAACTGCAAGATATATTTATAATTGTGATCAGTGCACATTACAGACCAATACAATGACTGTAGCATGCTCAATAAATAGCTTTCATTTTCATGATAAATATAAATTATAAAGATTATTATTTGGATGCTATGTGCACGTTACAGGTTCATCACATGCAATTACTTCGACATACGAGTTTCAGAACTATGTAATATGTGTAATGCATCATTGAACTATAATTGATATCGCTACTGCAAGATAACAATTGCAATAAGGTGGCGAGGAGTGAGCAAAATGTACACTAATGTTTCGCCGTTATGTAATATGAAATAAAAATTCGACAAACCTGCATACAATTTCGCCTCGGGTGCAACTAACCACATAGACAGCATGGCTAAAAAAATGTCTGAAAACTAAATCATGGACTGGACGCACAATTAGAATCGCAGACGGACAGAATTGTCTTTCACTATTTTGTCCTCAGAGAATTATTCTGAAGGTGCCTAATATATACTATTCGGTCACAAGGTGTTTAACAAACTTGCACCGTTTGATGATCTCTGTGATTGACTCCTGGTTTTCATCCTCAACAACTTGTCATAAATGACAAACTATTCATGTGGGAGATATCCCGACAAACAATGTTAATTATACATGAAATGGGCAGATGAAATGAAGTGGCTGGTAATGGACAGGAAATTGACACGATCAATGAAATGGCAATCTCTTACGAAGGTGTCATCTGGACACTAAATAAAAAGCTCTTTAATATTTGGTTTCATTATTTTACAAGGCATTAATCCTTCTGTGTTTCTTTTTGGAGACCAAACAATCTAAGGCAGATAGAGTGATCATAGTTATGACTACAGACGTTACGTTTCTCTGTTTGTTCTCTTACATTAAGTAGACAAAAAACGGTTATTAGTTTGGAATTCGTATTTATGAATACATTTATTATACATAATAAAACAGATTTGACAGGAGAACGACCCGAATTAGTTGCAAACACGTGTGCTATTCCAACAAAAATGAGAGCATTTATATTAGCAAAAATAGTTTGCAAACAGACAATTTTATTTAATAAGTGCTTACAAGTAATAATTATTTGATTATATTGTTATAAATAACAATATAAATTATTTAAAAGTGTTCACATAACAATATCGCATCGATGTTTATTATGCAGTTAATGAATTACTATAAAATATACACATCTTAAAATATGCTTGTTATAATAGTCACAAGTATGCTTCGGCTTTAAGCAATTATCAAGTTTGTAAGTGTTTCATTTTTCTTGCTCTTAGTATATTCCGTGTGACGTTTTGATTTTTTGTTGTTGATTACACTTCCAGTATTCAGGTATTATTTACTTCTGTTGATTCAATACTATTTATAACATATATATTTCTTTCATCATATACGATGGCTCTATTTAAATATTTATTGGTTGTACTTTAAATAATATCAATTTGACAATACAATTTTGGACAAGTGTATTTTATCATTCAAAAAATAAAAATGCTCGTAAAACTGTTGGCGTGTTATTCGGATTGTTCTAACAATTAAGAATATCAAACAAAAAAATAAGCGCACTGAAATAAGTATTATTATAGTATAAACATGTATGTTAATTAATGTATATATCAGTAATATATGCAATAAAAAAATTACAAAAAAGTATTTACATATGGTATCATTTTCATGCGAAATAAATATATTAGTTTGAAATTCAAAGAAACATTAAATTATATTTTATTTATAATGTCAATTATACATGAAATTGGCAGAATTAAGTGGCGTGTAATGGACAGAAAAATGACACGATAAATGAAATGGCAATCTCTGACAAATGTGTCCTCCTGAAACTAAATAAAACGCTCTTTTATATTTTGTTTTATAATTTTACAAGGCATTAATACTGTGCGTTTCTTTTGGGAAAATAAACAATCTTATGCAGATAGAAAGATCATTTTTATGAGTTTATGAAAACAGACGTTGCGTTTTTCTGTTTGTTCCCTTGTATGTTGTGGACAAGAAACGGTTATTAGTTTGGAATTCGTATTCATCAATACATTTATTATACAGAATAAAACAGATGTGACAGGAGAACGACTAGAATGGTTGCAAACACGTGTATTGTTTCAACAAAAATGAAAGCATTTGTATTAGCAAAAAATGCTTTGCAAATAAAATAGTCGCCTATCATAGTGTCAAACAGACAATTTTATATAGTAAGTGTTTACAAGTAATAATTATTCGATAATATTTATTTAAATAACAAAAGAAATTATTTATAAATGTTCACATTAAAATATTGCATTGATGTTTATTATACAGATAATGAATTACTATAGAATCTATACATTTTAAATATGCTTGTAAAAATAGTCAAACGTATGTTTTGGCTATAAGATATGTATCGAGTTTTAAAGTTTTTTTTTGTGTTTTTTGCTTGCTTTTAGTATACATGTTTTCCTAATTTGTGGGACGTTTTGATTTTGTTTTTGTTGATAACAATACAATACCACTGTGCAGGTATTTTTTTACTTTTATTGATTCATTACTATTTTTAACATAGCCATTTCTTTCAACATATACGATGGGTCTTTTCAAAACGTGAAGTGTTCGTACTTTAAATAATATCAATACGACAGTACGATTGTTGAGAATTGTATTTCATCATTCCAAAAATAAAAATGGTTGTATAATTGTTGGGTTATTAATCGGATTAATCTAACAATTAAGAATATCAAACATTACATAAGCACATGAAAGTGAGTATTATAATATATATATATATATATATATACAGAACAGAACAAATCTTTATTATGTTTCACAGGTCACATAATACAATGAACATACATGTATCGTGACAACAGGTGAGCATATACATATATTGTGTAATTACACAGTTTCATGAAACATTGGGAAATCCGTCAGAGAAAAACTATAATTAATGGTTTTGTGGGGAAGGTGATCTTTGGTGTTTAATCAGCTACTCAGCTGTTACAAGCGATTATAGAAGTATATATTATTTTACAGTTAACGAATAAGAAGGTAGTATACAAAAAAAAACTGGACAAAACTAGACGTCCCAAATAAGCAATAGCCTGGTGAAAATACTACAAGACTTTGTGGTTACAAAAAAATTACAAAATTACAAAATACAAGGGACAAAGTTAAGAATCAAAGACAACGACGACATTATGCATAAAGGTTAATAAAATTGCATTAACGTCATTTATTAATCAGCAATATTTCGTAATGGTTAGAANATGCGAAATAAATATATTACTTTGTAATTCAAAGATTCAAATTTCGATAGACACATGACTCAGATTCGATAAAATGACATGATTTGCCATTTTTGAATTTTTTTATAAGGAAAACAAAAACCACAGTACGAAAATAAAGCATGTAATTTTATAAACGCTACATTCATACAAGTCCCACAAAAGTTGATGCACACTGTTTTACAACATCTGCAATACCTGCTACGAACTCCCATCCTTTCACATTCATGTTTTTTTCCCCGTTTTCGCCAACAATAAATAAGTATTCCAAACTATTCCCATTTCAGAGATGTTCATAAACTTATACATAACACTTGAACCACTCTCCACTGATTATCTGACACAACTGACAACGGTATTGCCAAAGATATAGCTAAGTATTAGCCGATGGCCGTTCCGAGCGTCGGTCGGTCCTGACATCAAATACAGCAGTGCTAGTACGTAGTATATCGTTAAATCAATTAAATAAATTAGCAAAATATCCCACGGGTATGAGAATACAAGGGATTAGTTCTATTGGATTCCGTTTGGCATATGCCCGGTTCATATAGGAAAACAAATGTGATACAGCTTTGATGTCCCAGGATGCGTTATAAATATGAAAAAAACACAATCGGATAATAAACAGACACTGACATTTTCGCTATCAGCCCTGTGCAGTCTATTGAACTCAAACAGGTTTCATACAAGCGACAGAGAATGTTAAATATTTAATGCAAATCCACTTTGTTCAGCAAAGATAGGGTTTGAGCGTGAAACTGTTGTAACTGCATACACATTTTATATCAAATACTATAGCTATAAATTCACCCCTCCAAATGTCAGCTGGGATGTTTGCTTGATAGTGGTTGGTATTTTACGTATATATTATGTACGTATTTTTTTTCCAAAAACAATATTAAAACCAAATACCCCGTCATAAAATATATTTCATGATTTGATGGACTATAATTATCAATCCAAAATAATTGCATATATATATATTATATTATATTTTAAAGAAACGACCATTTTAGACTTTTAATGAACAACGTAATAAATGAGCATGCCCGAACATTTGAACATGTTGTTTATTTAAACCAGTAGCCAAGACAGAAATATAGACACAGCTAAAAGTTTCTAAGAACTCAGTTCTAGATCACATATCGTACCGACAATAATGCAAACAAAGCATATTCGAATTGGCAAAGCAATAATGTTTGGGTATTTACAATGCAAAGCATTGAGGGTTCAAACCGGTTTTATGGAGCTTCAAACCTTACACTTGGTCCAGAATTATTCACAAAACATTAAAGTGTAAATAAAAATTAACCCCATAGCATCGCGATTCAAAATAAATAGCAATTAAAGAGAATACATTTCCATGTAATTACCATTTAACTACTAAATGGTTGGATACTAACCGAAACATCAAAATTGAAAATAATTTCTGAGGCACGGTGATATGAAACCAAAACGAGTATTAAATACATCTCTTCTTTGATAAAAATCTTAAGGGTAATAACATCATATAAATGAACAGTCAGATTATTGTCTTGCAATTCAGGAAGACGCCGCAAAAAAATCAAAGGGTAAAAATAAAGACAAAACTTTGTGTAATTCTATTTTAAGCTCCATAAGTTAGCAAAGGTTCAATTTGTTATGCATACATAATACTCTTACAGCCACTTAGAAGTGAAGTATTACAATTTAACTATAAACGGCATTAATATTCTTTCATTATTCCGGAGGCGGAAATAACTTTCACGATCTGATTTTTTCTCTTACTAAATGATATTAAGATACATTTACAAGATAATGTAGATGTGGGTAATGATATTGACCAAATCGCTATATGTTAACTATATACTACTAACGACGTAGTGTCCATATCGCGGTGCTCATATCGGAATCTAACGGCGGTTTACACGACTCTTTTAATAGTCTACAGTCATATTGTCAAAAATAGAATCTAACAGTAATTATCTAGAAATCTAAGGTCATGATCTTTCGAAAAGGTGGAGTTTCGGTATAAATGACAAATGGTTTAATGACAAATGGTTTCATAATGACCAAAAGTGGAAGTCGTTAAATCGTTCAACTACCGATGGCTTTGTGTTCACCAGTGATGGTCATTAACTCTAGCCATGAAAGCACCCGCGGGAAAAGGATTGCGATCACGATATTCACTTTTGTCTTTGATTTAGAATAACAAAGTACCACTTAATATAATGTTCAATCTTTTTGACGCTTATGTACAACCAGAATTAAATTATTGTTCTGACTTAGGGGTTTTGATCCAATTTATACTTTAGAAAGAGTACAATAACAGTTCTGTTAATGGATGCTTAATGTGAAACCGTCTACGAATACTTTGGAATTGTACAGTGAATTAAGGAGGTTTCCTTTGTATATCGAACATGTTTTTGAAGGTTCAATCGGCTAAACAATAAAATTGTATTTAATAAATAGTATACATAAATTTAAATAACACATATTTTAACGATTCTCTTCCAAACTGGGCCTCACAGATAGAGTTTAAACTGCAATCATCTGTTTACAATTAAATCTGGATATATCTTGACCCTGTTGACGCATTCATTCCAAAGTTAAGAACTCGAATTCGCAATATATATATTAGCAATTGGCGATCAAGACTAATAGACTCAACGTCTCTTGATGAATACAGACAAATACAACTTAATTTTGAACGATCAGCATTTATACCACTTGGATCTTAAAAACCGAAATATCTTGATAAAATTAAATGTATCGTACCACAAATTAAATATTGAAATCGGTCGGCACTATTATGAGCCAAGACATGAGATAAAATGTACCTTCTGCGATCTGAATTATATTGAAGACGAATTTCACCTGTTCTTAAGTGTCCCATATACATTCATATTCGAACAAAATATATTCCAAAATATTTCTATACGTTAACGAGTCTGCTTAAATATATTACCAGTAGTTAAATGCAATGCGATAATACAAACGATGTCTTAATCTGAAGAATATTTAATTTTCTACTTTCCATATTGTAGTTTTTGGACATGTTTGTGTTCAACGAGTATAAGCAGATTTAATTGACGAGAATATAGGCTTTTTGCGAATTTGTTCTCTATGGCTCTCTCCAATGTCGAATTATTCAATTGTCTTCGTGTATTTGCAGCAAACACACGTGAAAGTGTTTAAACAATTTAAATTCAAACGCACGTGTTGAACATTACACCATGTTTTTTTTGTTTTTCTATAATATAGAGTTTTATATTGCTCACTGGTCGTTTAAAACTTATGCTTAATGCTACGCTCGCGTTTTTAAGCAAATTATTAGAATTTGAATTTATTAATTGAAATGCACTATTTGTGTTGATGTGTTAAGACATTAGTTAATGTATTTCACATCTATTTTATTAAGAAACCAGGATATACTATCTTCAAAAGTAGAAGTCCTATTAAATGTATACTTGATTTAGTTAGACTGGCTTAATTACATCAAATTTATTCTACGAATCCCATGGTATTTTCCCATTTACGTCTTGTTGCTTATTTCTGACACTTAATACAGTTCAAGTGAAATAATACTTTCCTCAGAAGTAAGCGTGTTTTCTAAGACAGTCACACCAATATCTAAACAGAGAGATATTGCCTCTAATATCTGACATGTTAAAACTATAAATTAAGGGAATAGATGGATCGCGAATTTGTGTTCTGTATCAATATTAGAAAAACAATTGATTCATTCGGAGAGAACGACATGCAAGAGAGTGTAAACCGCTTTTTATAACTATTTTCCGTTGCACACTATGGCGAACCTTATTCTGTAATTAATCTTGCCCATCCACATATAAATTTAGTCTGGATGTAATGTGATGAGAAGAAACCTTGTATAAACAATATGGTATTACGCCTTTAGATGTTTGACATTTACAAACAGTATGAATACTGGTTTATGACAGCAACGTATGGTAATACTAGTAATACAGTTTGTTTTGCATGTGTATACATTTGTTGCCAAATGATCACTCATCATATTTAAAAAAAAACATCGTGCTTGTCATATAAGTTCTATCCTGCGGTCGAAGATTGACATGTTCCTTTGTTTTTTATTTGCTTTTTGAAATATTAAACAACAAACAGCGTTTGACCATTATTATGAAGAGGATAATGTCAGGGAATATAAGAAAACAATGTCCTATTGTAATATGCTAGAACATGTTTAAGGATATTCATATTGTAAATCAAACGTGAGTATGCTTTCAATTGCTTGAACACATGTTGTGTATCTGATTCATGACACTTTTCGATTATTACGAAGAAACACTTGCGGTATCGCGATAAGTCAGAAAGCCGAAAATTGACTGACCGTTATGGCAGAACTAATCTCCCAAATAGTCTCTCTCTGACTCATTGATATCGTTGTTATGACGTTCATTTGATTGTATAACTGTAATTAACTTGTTTATTTATTTATCATGTTCACAACTGGTGAAGGTCGATACAGACTTAGATCAATTAATGATACTAAGTTCAACATCCCAAGAACTCGAACAAAGAAGGCTGATAGATCAATAGCAGTGATTGGACCCAAGTGGTGTAATGCTCTTCCAAAAGACTTAAAATGCACACAGAGCGAATTTCAGATTAAAACTACACTTAATACGCATTTGTTTTGCGTTTTCTATGACAAATGAGTTTTTTTTAGTTAGAGACCTGTGTACAGCGAACTAATTTGTGCGCTATATAAGTATAATTGTATTTGTATTTCTAAACAGCCTCATGTGGATACTTACGGCGTTTGTTCAGATTTGTTTTTACTAAAATAAAAAAAACATCTGTCATAAAACACACAACACATTTTAGTAGGATGTTGTCTATATCCGAATACATGTGCCTTGTATATGTAACATAAAGTCCACTCGAAAACACGTTTAAATAGTGCAGTCATTATAAAACACCAAAACCGTTAATTTACAATTTAAATGTGGACACCTTACGTTAAATCGCATGTGTATTTGTGTCTTATCCTATAGCAGCTCTTTTTGTACGATGACATTATGTTCTTTCTTCAAAATGAGCATGCGTTTGAAAGTGAAGTACGTATGCATATATTCTGGCATATCTTAACGAGAATCAAAAACAATAATGGGTCGCGCTCTGTGAAAAGGGGGTTGAATGCATGTGCGTAAAGTGTCGTCCCAGATTAGCCTATGTAGTCCGCACATGCTAATCAGGGACAACACTTTCCGCCTTAACAGGATTTTAGTCAAGAAGAGTCTTTCTTTAAACGCAAACTACAATAAAAGCGCAAAGTGAGAAGACTGCACATGCTAATCTGGTACGACACTTAACGCACATGCATTAATTCCCCTTTTCACAAATCGAGGCTTAGTAATATATATAAGAGATAAAGATTTCCATTTACATTTCCTCCTACTTTTATTACCATCAGCAGAACAACCATTTATGCGATACAAGACCCAGACATAATAATAACATTCAATCTTTAGTTGACGTAACACTTTATAACAACTGTATGACCTCTTACTCCTTACAATAGTGATAATTTAAATTACTTGTTTAACCATTCTATTAGTGTGCGGTTTCTGAATGGTTTAAATTGAACAGTATTGTACTTTATAAGTATTACATAAAGATTTAATAATTGTAGATAAATAACTTTCTTTACTTAACTGTTACTTTATGCGACCGCAAATGGAAAGGCGTTTTACCATTAAAAAAAGTTAAAAATGTATTATACAATGAATTAGTAACAGGCAATTATGTGAAAGGTAAAACAAATCATTGAACGCTGTTGGTTTTGTTTTTGTGTGTTTTAAAAAGACAAACATACCATTTCTCTTTATACAAAATGTTAAAGATAAACTAGTATATCCAAGTATGCGACTACGTGCGTGATGTGTTCATTTCGAATAGTGATTAATTTAAAGGGATTAAAAGAGACTTTCAGACTTAATTATTTGCACAACGATAACAAAACGTACACTAGGGATTAGGAAAAATTCAAATATATATCTATATTTTATTCACCACTGTCATTCGTTGGCTCAATTTTCCTCAAGAAACTCACTTGAAAAAATAATAAAAAAGATGAATTTAATCATTTAAAAAGTCGGGCAAATAGTAATTGCCAATACGTGACCATGAATTTATAATTTGCCCTTATGATCAAACATTTACTTTGAACACAAAGTTTCTGTTATCACGATCACCGAATTAAATGTTTATTTCGTGAATACAATACTGAAACTGACTTTTCCTTTGTATATATATATATATATGACAGACCACTGCATGTCTGTTTCGTCTATGAAACGCAACTATAAATGGAATCTTTGCAACATATATCCCATATTTTGTAAAATTGTATTCTAACAGTTGTCAAATATTTTCTGCAAATTCATTGCTAGAATGAATCAGGAGCCAGTCTATTTAAAACCCCTATGTACATGTAATTGGCCTTACACAATACGGACACGTCTCGAGNTGATTGCTCAGCTTTGTAGACATTTGTAGACATTCAAATCATGATCCGCTGAGATGGACTAAACATTGAGAATGTTCGTGTCAACAGCGAGTGATTCTTTAGCATTTAATTTATACTGCACTGATTTCAACTTGACGTAATAATCATATAATACGAGTACATTATCTGCAGCAAACGAATTTAATGAAAATTGAAATGTTCAGCAGGCCAAGACACACAAACGCTGAATGGTAAATGAAGCGTTTAGCCAAACATCCTATGTCTATCGAAAACTCAGAAACATGGTATAGAAAGAAACTTGTTATTTTGCGAGCACGAAAATACCTGGATGTGTTTTTCTGAATGGTTGGACTTTTATTTTCGCTTTTGTTTAAATTTGGAGAAAAACAGTTCCCTACATATCTGTCCGTAATTTGTTAATTAAAAAAATGAAGTAAATATTTCTCATAACTGTTTTACACAACGATTTAACGTCAAGAGTCTATTAAAATAGGAGGGTTAATATTTGAAAATTATTGAAGTGACCAATTCGCGGATGCCGACATCGACCTTCATTATATCGTGGGCGTCATATTGTATTGTATTGTATATGCGTTTAAGCGATAACAGCTGTTGGTCTCACTTAAACGCAGACGAGAAAACGTAGACGATATAGATGGACAATGCGAACGATATGAACAAAGAAGAAAAACGCTGACGGTGATCGGTGTCCGTTATAACGATGTTTAATGTTGTTTCATTGTGTTGATTTTTGACGTTGATAATTCATAATAAATACTTAACTATTAATGTTATATTAACACGTGGCTGGGAACGAGATTTTGATTTAAGTATCGTAGCTGAACAACCTGTTTCATAGATGCCATATGTCCAATATATATATGTTCCGAACATGTTTAGCTAACTTTTTGAATAATGTGTTTTAACAGGGTAAAGCTCATCGGATTTGATGTTGCGATAAACTACTTTTGTAATGTATTTATTCGTGGGATATGTTACTTTAAATCGTTTTAACGGATAAATAATTGTCTTGTTTCTTGCAGAAGACAGTCTAGTTTTTTTAGGGCTGTAATATCGTTGAACTTTGTGACGGCAAACATTTATCTTGCGATTTGGGGCGACATGAGGGATGCCAAATTAAAGTATTTTGATACTAATCTTCAAATTATGTTGCACAAAATTTGAATAATTTGAATAAGGATGAAACGCTTCATAACGTGTGCTCCAAAATACAGCATGCATTTAATAGTTTGCCCTCGGAACGTGGTTGGTGAATATAACAACAACAACAACACAACAACAACAACGAATTGTTCCTTTCTGTTTAAATGAAAATTAAACGATCGTAACAGAATAATCAGAAGTAACAAACAGAACATGCAAAACGAAGGTATAATTTTGACCTTAGCTTCCGAATGAAAAAATCGTTCAGTCTCGTAATTAATAATCAAGTAAGGACAACGTTAATTACCCCCTAGTTCACATATCTCAAAAGGAGCCTGTATCTTAACGGCTGATCAAATAATACGACAGTTATGAACAACGTGTGAAATGTGAGTTCATTCTAACTTTCGTTTAGTCTTATATTTCAGTCTTATTTCTTGCCAACATCCTTTCTACGCTATCGGCGTGTTGATTATCAAAAGCAGTTTAACTTTTATTGCTCTAAATCCTCGATGTTTAACTACGCATTAAGACTCAACTCTGCCTGCATTTTAACTGTTCTCAGTAAACATACATTTACGCTGCAATGTTGTTGTTTTGTAATTCGCCTTATATTCTGAATAAGAAAGTATAATTCGATGCTGTAGTCTGCGAAGTATATTGTGCTTAGAATTACATATATCGTGTTTTGCGAATGGGGAAATACGTATTTAAAGACAGCTTTAATGTGTTTAATATAAGATATTTCGAAAACACGCGAATATACACGGAAGGATGATTCGATGATTTTGGCAGGCAGTACATTTGTATTGTACTAACGTAAGTGAATCCAAGTTAATTGATGGCTGTGTATACCATATACAACTGTATATATTTATATATTTCTAGTATCTTCGACATCGATTTAAAGCGTAAACCGTTCATTTCTCATACAGAGTTTATATGTGTAAATAGTTGGATGCAAATCTTTAATATATTTTTTACATTAAATATATCTAATAAAAAACCGTCCTCGCGTTATATNTCCCTGAAATGGGCGATAGTAAATCTCGCGAGAGAAATAGTGTAACAATATTAAGCAAACTGTCTACAATCTATGGCCTCACTTGGATATTTTACGTCGTTTATGAGCTAACCGACGTAGAAGTATTTGGAATTTCTTTCATACTTTTCAATGGGAGTCAATGGGTTTTCATTATGGTCTCATTCGTTCTCAACAAACGTATTGTCAAATTGCTGTAAATAAAGTTCAGAGGCTGATCCGCTAAGACAACTCGTTCCGCTTCGGAGATAACCAAGGCTTCCAAACACACGCAGTACATGTAGTAGTTAAGAGTTGTGGTTCTGATTAAAACCAACGTTTTCAAGCACGATAGTTTATTGTGGAATTCTATTTCATTAACTGTTGTTAGGCGGAATTTAAAATAGTGAAACAAAATTGTTGTGAGTAGGTATGTTTATCATTCTCGGTTCGCCATGTCTGTATTTATGTATGTTCCGGAAAGCAAACCAACAGCAAATGTATATGTCGATAAATATGGTCGTAGTGTTTAACCTATTGACCCGCTATACCGGAAATTACCAACGCGCACATGTCATATAGTGTATGGTATAAGTATCAAACAGTAAAGGTCAATTGCATTTAGACTCGATTTCAGTGCCTGATTCATTCGCCCATGACTTTGCCCTAGAATGATCAGAAGTAAATCGCAAAAGTCCAATGATTGTGACTTTGCTACACTGCTCAAAATATTACACTAGCAACGCACAGAAAAGACACAGAGCGCTTGAAAATTGCCGTTTCGCTACTTTACCAATCCATTTTCAGGGCGTAGCTTGAAATGAACTCCAAATGAGCCGCGCTCTGTGAAAAAGGGGGTTTAATGCATGTGCGTAAAGTGTCGTCCCAGATTAGCCTGTGCAATCCGCATAGGCCAATCAGGGACGACATTTTCCGCTTCAACTGGATTTTCGTCAAGAAAAGTCTTCCTTTAAACGAAAATGTCTTTTAAAGCGGAAATTGTCGTCCCTAATTAGCCTGTGCGGATTAAAAACCCCTTTTCACAGACCGAATATCAAATACTAATGTGTGGATTTGGGTACTGAAGTTAAGGTAGACGGGGCAAATAATATTTACTTTGCCATGTGGTTCACACAACTAAAAGTTTAAATCCTGTGTCATTTTGAATGCATAAGAAGACAATAGACACGTGATGGATGGTCATAGTAAGTCGTGTTTAGTGATCGAACTGTACACACTTGCTAGATGACTTCATACACTCTATTAGCTAATCAGCACTTGATCAATTATATTATCGCTTACAGTGTAAAATAACTTGATCATTGTTGAAACATGTTATGGTATGTTATTAAAGTGGCATATTGTTGAAACATGTTATGGTATGTTATTTAAGTGGCATATTGTTGAAACATGTTATGGTAAGTTATTAAAGTGGCATATTGTTAAAACATGTTATGGTATGTTATTAAAGTGGCATATTGTTGAAACATGTTATGGTATGTTTTTAAAGTGGCATATTGTTGAAACATGTTATGGTGTGTTATTAAAGTGGCATATTGTTGAAACATGTTATGGTATGTTATTAAAGTGGCATATTGTTGAAACATGTTATGGTATGTTATTAAAGTGGCATATTGTTGAAACATGTTATGGTATGTTATTAAAGTGGCATATTGTTGAAACATGTTATGGTATGTTATTAAAGTGGCATATTGTTGAAACATGTTATGGTATGTTATTAAAGTGGCATATTGTTGAAACATGTTATGGTATGTTATTAAAGTGGCATATTGTTGAAACATGTTATGGTATGTTATTAAAGTGGCATATTGTTGAAACATGTTATGGTATGTTATTAAAGTGGCATATTGTTGAAACATGTTATGGTATGTTATTAAAGTGGCATATTGTTGAAACATGTTATGGTATGTTATTAAAGTGGCATATTGTTGAAACATGTTATGGTATGTTATTAAAGTGGCATATTGTTGAAACATGTTATGGTATGTTATTAAAGTGGCATATTGTTGAAACATGTTATGGTATGTTATTAAAGTGGCATATTGTTGAAACATGTTATGGTATGTTATTAAAGTGGCATATTGTTGAAACATGTTATGGTATGTTATTAAAGTGGCATATTGTTGAAACATGTTATGGTATGTTATTAAAGTGGCATATTGTTGAAACATGTTATGGTATGTTATTAAAGTGGCATATTGTTGAAACATGTTATGGTATGTTATTAAAGTGGCATATTGTTGAAACATGTTATGGTATGTTATTAAAGTGGCATATTGTTGAAACATGTTATGGTATGTTATTAAAGTGGCATATTGTTGAAACATGTTATGGTATGTTATTAAAGTGGCATATTGTTGAAACATGTTATGGTATGTTATTAAAGTGGCATATTGTTGAAACATGTTATGGTATGTTATTAAAGTGGCATATTGTTGAAACATGTTATGGTATGTTATTAAAGTGGCATATTGTTGAAACATGTTATGGTATGTTATTAAAGTGGCATATTGTTGAAACATGTTATGGTATGTTATTAAAGTGGCATATTGTTGAAACATGTTATGGTATGTTATTAAAGTGGCATATTGTTGAAACATGTTATGGTATGTTATTAAAGTGGCATATTGTTGAAACATGTTATGGTATGTTATTAAAGTGGCATATTGTTGAAACATGTTATGGTATGTTATTAAAGTGGCATATTGTTGAAACATGTTATGGTATGTTATTAAAGTGGCATATTGTTGAAACATGTTATGGTATGTTATTAAAGTGGCATATTGTTGAAACATGTTATGGTATGTTATTAAAGTGGCATATTGTTGAAACATGTTATGGTATGTTATTAAAGTGGCATATTGTTGAAACATGTTATGGTATGTTATTAAAGTGGCATATTGTTGAAACATGTTATGGTATGTTATTAAAGTGGCATATTGTTGAAACATGTTATGGTATGTTATTAAAGTGGCATATTGTTGAAACATGTTATGGTATGTTATTAAAGTGGCATATTGTTGAAACATGTTATGGTATGTTATTAAAGTGGCATATTGTTGAAACATGTTATGGTATGTTATTAAAGTGGCATATTGTTGAAACATGTTATGGTATGTTATTAAAGTGGCATATTGTTGAAACATGTTATGGTATGTTATTAAAGTGGCATATTGTTGAAACATGTTATGGTATGTTATTAAAGTGGCATATTGTTGAAACATGTTATGGTATGTTATTAAAGTGGCATATTGTTGAAACATGTTATGGTATGTTATTAAAGTGGCATATTGTTGAAACATGTTATGGTATGTTATTAAAGTGGCATATTGTTGAAACATGTTATGGTATGTTATTAAAGTGGCATATTGTTGAAACATGTTATGGTATGTTATTAAAGTGGCATATTGTTGAAACATGTTATGGTATGTTATTAAAGTGGCATATTGTTGAAACATGTTATGGTATGTTATTAAAGTGGCATATTGTTGAAACATGTTATGGTATGTTATTAAAGTGGCATATTGTTGAAACATGTTATGGTATGTTATTAAAGTGGCATATTGTTGAAACATGTTATGGTATGTTATTAAAGTGGCATATTGTTGAAACATGTTATGGTATGTTATTAAAGTGGCATATTGTTGAAACATGTTATGGTATGTTATTAAAGTGGCATATTGTTGAAACATGTTATGGTATGTTATTAAAGTGGCATATTGTTGAAACATGTTATGGTATGTTATTAAAGTGGCATATTGTTGAAACATGTTATGGTATGTTATTAAAGTGGCATATTGTTGAAACATGTTATGGTATGTTATTAAAGTGGCATATTGTTGAAACATGTTATGGTATGTTATTAAAGTGGCATATTGTTGAAACATGTTATGGTATGTTATTAAAGTGGCATATTGTTGAAACATGTTATGGTATGTTATTAAAGTGGCATATTGTTGAAACATGTTATGGTATGTTATTAAAGTGGCATATTGTTGAAACATGTTATGGTATGTTATTAAAGTGGCATATTGTTGAAACATGTTATGGTATGTTATTAAAGTGGCATATTGTTGAAACATGTTATGGTATGTTATTAAAGTGGCATATTGTTGAAACATGTTATGGTATGTTATTAAAGTGGCATATTGTTGAAACATGTTATGGTATGTTATTAAAGTGGCATATTGTTGAAACATGTTATGGTATGTTATTAAAGTGGCATATTGTTGA
>VMBQ01004955.1:65633-68687 GCA_007657795.1 Dreissena rostriformis
TCATTAAAACCATATATTAAATTACTAAAATGAAATACTTAAATGACTACAATGCTAATTAATACTGACAATAACACAAGGCAACTTGGCACAATATTTACCTATACAATCATATCACAGTATTGCAAAACATCTTGTTAAAATTTAACTAAAAATGGTAATTACTTTACAAATTAAAATATTGATCTTTAGTTGCTTTTTTAAACTGAGCAAGGCTGGACAGATTCCTTATATCAGTAGGAAGAGAATTCCATAGATTAGATCCCACATATGAAAATGTCTTAGATCCAAAGCCCTTAGCTGGTGGGGGCTGGTAAGATCCCTTTCCTCTGGATCTTGTATTGTAAAAATGGACTGTTTCTAAAGGCTTAAAATATTGACCCATATACTCAGGACTTTGACCTTTCCTTGATTTAAAAACATGACACAAAGTAATCTGCTCAACTCTTTTATTAACAGGTAACCAACCGAGGGACTTAAAGTGACTGTGTTCAATGTGTGACCTATTACCTAAATTAAGAACAAATCTAATTAATTTATTTTGAGTGACCTGTAGCTTGTCCTTCCAGAATTTGGTCAGTCCATAATACCAAGAGCAACAAGCATAATCAAAATGACATTGGATCAGAGAAAGTACCAAAAGTCTTTTAATATGGACTGTAAGATAATCTGACTTTCTATACAAAAATTTTAACCTGGCATTAGCCTTATTGATTATAGAACTGGCCATAGCTTCACCTGTAAGATTCTGATCCAAAGTGGCACCAAGATATTTGACTGAAGAAGTAGATTTGATACTTTGGCCACTGCAAGTAATATTAAGATCACTGTTTGATTTGACCTTTGGCTTGGAACAAAACATGATTGACTCAGTTTTACCCAAATGCAGAGATAACCTGTTGTCAATGAGCCATTGATTAACCAATTCTAAGTCCTGAGTCAACTCCTGTTCTATGAATGACCTATTCCGTCCTGCAACCATAATACAAGAATCATCGGCGTAAAGTAAAAGCTTATTTTTAACAACACCAGACATATCGTTTACATAGATTAAAAATAAAAGTGGCCCTAAAATTGACCCTTGGGGAACACCACAAGTAATAGAACATGGACTTGAAAATGTACCAGATACATCAACTAATTGTTGTCTGTCTGAAAGATATGACCTGAACCAACACACAATATCATGGCCAAGACCCAAAGCTTCTAATTTCATTAAAAGGATAGAGTGGTCCACCGTGTCGAAAGCCTTCTGGAGATCAAGCAACACCATGCCAACTAGATGACCTTTATCCATTTCAAATCTAATGAAGTCTGACAGGTGTACAAGACAAGTTTCAGTTGAAAACTTCTTCCTGAAACCAGATTGAAAGTTATAAATTAAGGATTTATCTGTCAAATATGAGTTAACCTGATCATACACTATACGTTCAAATATCTTAGAAATAATACAAAGGATTGAAACCGGACGATAGTTACTAACATCAGTTTTATCACCTTTCTTGAAAAGAGGAACAACCCGGGCAGATTTTAAATCATCTGGAACAACACCTTGTATAAGAGACAAATTAATAATATGACAGAGGGGACTAGCTATAATTGTTGACCCATCCCTTACAAACCTAGAGGGAATGCCATCCAGCCCAGTAGATTTATTAGCATCAAGTTTATTAATATAGGATAAAACTTTATTTTCAGACACAATTGAAAAAGAATAATTATTTAAAATAACACTTTTCTTTGAATAAAAATCAAAAACAAAGTTCCTTCCATATCTACTGATACATTTAGGCAATTTTTCCACAAGTTTAGAGGCAACAGTTGTATAAAATACATTGAATTTTTCAGAAACAGTTGGTTTATCAAAAGAAATATTATTGTCATCCATTGTTAAGCCAATATTTGAGCTACTAGAAGAGTTTGACTTCTTTGAAGGCAGTCCAAGGTTTTTAAGAACAGTCCAAAGAGACTTAGAGTCACCTTTATTTTCTTCAATTTTTTCTTTAAAGAAGTTCTGTTTGGCACTATGAATTAAATGTTGCACTCTATTTCTCATTTGTTTGAAATTTAAAAGGTTTTGATCACATTTGTCTTTTCTGTAGAGATGAAAAAACTTGTCCCTTTCACTTATACACTGTAAAATTTCAGCCGACATCCATGGTTCGGTACGCTGTTTGAGTCTAATTTGCTTCACTGGAGCTATATTGTCAATTGCTGATAAAAACAAAGATTTGAAAGCACTCCAGGCGTCATTTACATTGTCACAAAGCATCACAGAGTTCCAATCAATATTTAATAAAGATTTCTGAAAATCATCTTTGTTATAGTTCTTCATAGAGCGAATAGTAACATTGTTGTGTGTACCAATATAGTGTTTGCTAACTTTTCTTGTGCAATATATCATAAAATGATCACTAAATGTTGTATTTATAACACCAGACTGACAAATGTTATCATTATCAGACACTAATATAAGATCAATAATGGTACTTGACTCCTTATCAATTCTGGTAAATTCTGAAATCAACTGTTTAAAATGAAACATGGTCATAAAAGTTTTCAATTTATTAAATAAATAGCACTTCTTGTTTTGATTACTGACATTTGTGTTAAAATCACCCAGAATAAATGTTTCCATAGATGCAAAATCAGTTGAGCTGGAACAAACAGATTCAAGAATGGTATAAAAGTCTGACTGTTTTGGTGGTCTATAAATAGCACTGCATAGTATTGGTTTCGTTTTGACAAGGAGCAGCTCACACCAAACTGCCTCAAGATCATCGTGCTGCAGGTCCGATCGAACGTTAAAAGCTATGTCACTCCGAATGAATAAGCAGACACCTCCACCATGTCTATTTCTATCCCTGCGAATAACATTGTAATTCTCAATATTGATTTCGGAGTCAAAAATTGAACTGTCTAGATGGCTTTCAGTAATTGCAATCACAGCTGCCTTGGTGTTTCTGGCAATAAGTTTAAGTTCGTCCATTTTATTCAGCATACTTCTTGTATTAACGTGAATGAAATGCAGTCCCCTTTTATGAAAAACTGTGT